>QVNV01005577.1:0-36881 GCA_014825455.1 Pseudomyrmex pallidus | reverse complement strand
TTGGATAAAAAAAGTCGCACAATTACTTTTCTTCGCATGACAACCCGCTTATGGTTCGAAGTGCCCATTACATACATCAGTATAAAAAACAATGTTATTTATTTATAAACTGGCTTTTGTGCAAAAATAAACTAACGATTGTTAGTAGAGTTTTGCGACAATTTATTTGACGATCGCGTAGAACGGCGAGGACTGATGTAGCTACTTGTGAAACGAAACTGGTCAGCTGAAAACCGTTTCAGACGCCCCGTCAGCAGGTACACCCGTTCTTTCGATCGTTCATTCCCTTTGCAATTACCACGTCCACTCCGCGCTCGTTAATTATATCGCGGGGGAGTTCTAATAGAAGACGGGAGGATCGTTAGAGTGGACCAGATGCCATGTTCCAAGCGTTAAACGCGCTCGCCATCACGTACGTGCCGTTCTTGCGGGCTCAGGGCGTGCTCCGGTCTTGGGGGTAAAGTGAATTGCCTTTGTGTCTTGTCTTGCATGCATTTAGCGTTAATGGCGATAACTCAGCGCTATGATCGATGGTGCTATCACTACCGATGCCACCGACATCAATCGCCGTCATGGCCGCCTTCGCGAGGCAACAAAGTTATATAAAGAAATATGTCGAATAATGTCTGTGATCGGATATAATTGCTTCTAAATTGATGACGCAAAAATATAATATTTCTATTGTCTCGCCGTAAGAAAAATGTTTTTATCGCTTATCTACAAAAAGAAGCTAATGTTTCATAGTTCAGAATAGTTGAAAAACTATAGTTCAAAACTTTGTCAAAGTTGGACTTCCAATAAAATTGTCAGTCACATAAAACGAAGCAATTTTTTGTTAATAATTCAATTTAGTGTTGTACCATTTTGTAAAACAGTTTTCTTTGTAAACGGCATCACGGCCGTTAATGTTATTATCCACGGCATCGTTACACTTAGCCACCTTTAGCAAGTTAGCGGAGTATAATGTCGTGTACCGTCGCGCGGCAAACGCCAAAACACTAGTTGAGTTCGTAGGTGGACTTTCGTCGCGCTGCTCTGCGTCGGACAGTCGCAAATTACTAGACTGTCGCGCGATGACGTTAACTATTACGAAAATGAGAAAGGTCCTTCACCGGGCGCGCGCTCCCAGAACTCGGTGCCGAAATTATAACCCGGTGTGCAAGTGAAAGTTCATAACCCGTACTATCAGAACTTTCTTGTTCTCTCTCAAAATCGGTGCAATTACAGTTTTCTGCAGCTTTATCGCCATGTGTGACGCAAACCTTATCTATTTTGTTTCGGCGCGTTATTGTTTTTTTTTTTTTTTTTTACGGATAGAATGAAAAATACGAAACAGAATCTGTGTTTTGCAAACCGAATACACGAATTAAATTGAGATAATTGTAACTTTGAGAAAATTTGCCAGATAAAAAACTTGGGTAACTAATGTTTAATTTAAGTGTGTACGTGTAACATATAAAAGTCACAAGAGTCTTATTGGTACGCGCGTAATATACGAAGGTCGCGGGAGTCTTATTGGTTTAGAAAATCTGACGATGAAAAGTCCGCATCTAACGAAACGGACGGATAGATGTATGCGTTATTCACGAGGATAGGGTTTTTCTCGAAGAAGTGATCGAGACGATTTGTATTCCCAGGATAAACTTGGTACCCGCTATGAAAGGTCCGGAAGCTTTTATCAAATCTAAAATTCTCTATTTCTCGAAATCCTCGCAACCGGATTTGCGATTTATTTAAATTTAGAATTTTCTGCATCGTGGCGTACGTAGGAATACGCGATCGGCGATACGTGCACGATAGACAGTGAAGTCGCATTTGGGTGCAAACATATGTAACATCGGCGAGAGAGAAAAAGAGTAATCTGACGACTTCGAAGAGCTTTGACCTAGATGCAAGCGGGCAAAAATAGCCTCATGAATACGTAAAGTTTCACGATGTAGTGTAGAATACGGTAACGTACCGCGAACGGTACGTTTTTGAAATTACATTGACGTGGGACTCTTGTTATTTTCGTATCAGAACTCTATCTTTATAAATACAAATATTTTCTCTGACCCCGCGAAAACGTAAAGTTTTCGCTGAGTTTTCGTCCGAGTTTAATATTTCAGGTGGTCAACAGTACGTGGCGTGACAAAAACTATTGATCGTCGGATAGAAATGAAAGAAGCGATGAGAAATTGATACATATAAGGACTGGAGGAAATTTAACGCAAGATGCGGCGGCAACATGCGAATACCAATTGTGACGAAAGATTCACGCGGGGAAGGGAGAGAGAAGGAAAATGACAAACGGGATAAAGTAACGAGAAAAAAGGGGCGAAAGATTGATACGCAGATGCACACAAGTGCGGCGCATGCTGGCGTAAGCGGACGGAAATCGACAGTGGCAGCGAAAATCAGGCACATATCCGGAAAAGGAGCGCCGGGAAAAACCGAGAAAGGAAAGTCGTGAGAAAGAGGAAAGAACGAGAGAAGAGTCGGGAGAGAGCACGCGTGGTGAAAGGAACGCGAACAAACAGGCATCGATTTCAATGGGGAAAAATCGAGAGAACCCGCGAGTGGTGGCGGGGATAAGAGCGGAACTTAAGGCAGGAAAAACGAGGAGCGGATACATTACAGCATGCAAGTGCGGCGAAAGGGGCTGAGATCGGGCGCACGTCGATCGCAATAAGAAAATCGGGAATACGTTTGCTGAATATAGAGAAGAGGGTTGATACCGAGCGAGATATCGAGAAAGAGAGAGAGAGAGAGAGAGAGAGAGAGAGAGAAAAAAGGAGTAAGGACGCGACGAGTAGAGAGCGCGGAAAAAGGGAGAAAGAGAAGCGCGTAGCTGGTGGAGCAAAGGAAAGGAAGTGAGAAAGAGACAGAGAAGAGAGGAAATGGCAACGTTTTCGTTCCGGGGGCACAAGGCGCATGTCTCCTTCATCCCCGCAATAACCAGGGTGCACGTATCCACAGCGGGACGCCGGGGCAACGGCAGCGAGGAACAGAGGGATGCGAGAAAGAGAGAAAGAGAGAGACACCAATCGCGGGGGCGGTTGGCAGGAGCGGAGGGCACGGACCGCTCGACTTCATGCGCGACAGTATATAACGCGGGTAATACAATTTGTCGGAATTTATTGCCCCTCGATACTCGCTCGAGTCCCCCCTCGGCGGAATCAGCTTTCTCGATCGTATCGAGCGAATGCTGCACTCGCATTTGCCGTTCGCTCTCGAGCTTTCGACAAACGCGTAAAGTCATCTCTCCCTTTTCCCCTTGTGCCGCATCCCCGGCGTCCGATCGTGTTTATGCAATTCACCGGTATTTACATATACTCGCTCGGAGCGTTTCTTCGCTGATCGCAAAAAACGTCGTTGATAAATTAATTCTCTAATTAATACGACCTGAGGCTACAATAAAAATTTCGCGACAGTTTTAATTTCGAATATCTCGCTGACAATAAAAGCAATACGAAACGTTTTTTTTATAAATATTAATTTTTTTTATAAGATTTGATCAATATAGTGGTACAGCGTGTGACTGCACACAAAACTTCACATCTGTTAGATTTTATCGGTTTATTATTGACGTATCAATAGATCGGCGCATCGATCAATCGCAATCAGTTTGTTTTTCAGCCCCGACTATCGAAAGAGAAATACGAAACCTTCACGCATCGGTCTAGCTTGGTAAATCGTGGCTATTCATGCGGTTTTGGTTCTCGTTATTCTACGTACGTCACGCTTGTACGCGAAGTAGAATTCACGTTTCATCGCTTCGTGAAAAACGTTTCATTAATTCGTTCGTCCGCTCGCAGGTAGAAAGAGATTCTTTTGTTTGTCCTATTTAATCTGCTGGATTCCGATATCAAGAGTACGTTCATAGTGGACTCGAAAAGAGGTCACGAGGGGCTAATTGGCCGACGGACGCAAAGAAATTCAATAACGACAGTCACGTTGGAATAACGATCGCGATCGCAGGTATTATCTTCCATCGGTCAGCCAATTGCAATCTCTACGAACAGATCGATCTGCGTAGTCGTGGATCCTGACGGTGACTGACGGGAATAATTAGTGCCTTCGATCTCTCTCTCTCTCTCTCTCTCTCTCTCTCTCTCTCTCTCTTTGGAGTGCGCGGTCTAGTCCACGTTTCCGATTTGCGATCGGTTTTCGTCGTCTTTCCCCTTACCCTCGTCTTCTCTGTAATAGTCGGACGAATATAGGTAAGAAAGGAGACGATCAGAGACCAGCTCCCTCGAGTACCGCCTTCTGCAGCGGTGCAAAACGCAGCGCTTTTGCAAATTGATCGTCGTTCAACACAAGAAGCACGTAATACATATGTAGGTAACAGCGTTTACATATGTGTGTAGCGCACACGTAAAACGTACGTGTGTGCAATCCGTGGTGGCTAACAATCGCCAATAGGGTAACATTGTTGGCTTAGCGAAGCGACCGGGAGAAAAGAAAAATAGAAAAGTAATATTGTACATATCGATTCCTGAGAGAGTTCCGGCAAAAAAGAAATCCGGCAAAAATAATCATCGCTGCTGTCGATTAAATCTTGAAGCAATTAATATTGTGACATTTTTGTGATGCTATATCCGGACAAAACATAAAAAAAAAAAAACGGCCACCGTAACTGAATTAATTAGAAGATTTTTTATTATATAGAGATGAGACGCATTATCGGAAAAACAAGAGACATTGTTATTTTCGTCGTTGTTGGAGACATCTCTGATACGATTAAATCAGTTTATTATTTCGTGCACTAAGCATTCAGCTTTTTTTTTAAATCCTGGCTTGTTTGAATCGACTTCTCTTAATGTATGTTTTTCTATTTTTATTTGTTTGTGAAACACAATAGGAGATTTGAAAAGTATATCCGCCAATAAAAATACGTACTTCGAAAATGACAATCGTCGCGTCGCATTAATTTTGTTATAATACATTGCGAGAAAAATATACATAATAATCAATAACCAGCTGTATAAATTTTTAATTACATTTTATTTACTAGATTATTATGAGATATACAAAATTGTTTTTCGCGATTCTGAAATATGAGCGCGAAATCTTGTTAGTAAAATCTTATCTATCGTATTTTTCCTACTTATAAATTTTATAACAAATTTTTCGCGCGCGCGCACATATATGCGCGTGCATATTACGAGCGCGGCTAGGTACGCAAGTTGCAACACAAGCCGAATATAAACTGCAGGCCCCACTCGGTCACCGTCGCTGCCGGGAGGGAAACTACCCTTTGGCACGCGACAATAGCGAACCGACCATTACGTTCACCTAGACTATTCCGCGTCCCCTCTTACCTCATCCTCATCCCCTGTTTTCCTCTCTCTTAGCTTTACCTCGCAACCTGCGACAGAAACGCGCGCACGCTCGCGCACGTGCAGCGAGGACCCGGTCACGTAGCCAGAAGGGAGGCAAAGAATAGTTAATTGTTTGTAATTAATATATTACATGCCGAGTGGTAAGTCCCGAGTGCTACTACATTATCCGATAGCCATCGCTTATTTACGACACCGCACAAGGATCTGCGTGGCCCACTGAGCGTGCACCTCTCTGTGTATTCGTGTGCACGAATGCACGTGTTTGAGAATAAATTCAGACACGCTGCCGCAGTGATACGACGACGGACAAGAGAGTGGGAGGAAAGTCTTTGGCCGGGAAGAGAATGCACGTGGGAGTTGCAAGGAGTGTAGGAAAGGAGGTCCGGTAAATTCCACGTGGTTTACTAGAACCGCATCTCTCCCTGCTCGTCCCCGCCGTTGTACGTCGGTATGCACTTAAGCGCGATATTCTACTCGTTCGAAGAATATATGTCGTTCAAGAAGCACTGCAAAATCGTCCGACTTTCTCGTGGACGGAGCAGTTCTGATCTCGCGCTTAATCCTCTTAAGCGTATTATCTCTCGGAGAAAACTACGACGCGAGCTGCGAGCTACTATTTTATAATTTCGATGATTGAAAGCTAATTAAAGAGAGTACTTCAATTTTGTTCAGCTGTCGACTTTAAAAATAGAATATATATCGTAATTTTCTTAGTGTGTCGAGATGAATACTTAATGAACGGTTTTATATATATAACGTCTATATATATGTATATATATATATATATAAAACAGAATATCTGAGCAATTTTGACACAACTGTCCCAAATTTTTTCAGACTCTTTATAAATATCACACACACCTTGTGTTTAGAATCTCAAAGATTCAAGAAATATACCGAACAGAAGAATCGACTTACATATCGAGAAGCGTGCTTCGAATCTTGTTCCTAACCGTTTCTTCAATATGCGTGCTTTCGTGTATACACCCGCTGTGTCTCGCACGACTTATTATCCTTCCCCGACGTCGTCGGGATATTCATTGCTACGGATTCGATATTTTCCCCGAGTGACGTGGCCCCAGGAGTAATTTCACGAGACCTTCCTTCCACTCGCGCCGATTCCACTCCCTTCTCTACCCTTTCGATCTTCCTATCCCATCTTCATGCCTCGTCGCTGTCTCGTTCTGGCCTCCACCCCTGCGTTCCTCGTGCCGACCCGCCAGATCGCACGAATTTCCATGAAATTACGTGATACTACCGTTACCGGACGCGCGAGCGAGCACGGCGAGCGGAACCGACTGATAATTACTTTCGATCGTAACTATGGTAATGAGACGGCTAATTATAAAAAGGGATTACAAGCTGCTCTAGACGAAGGTAAAGCGAGGAGACTTTCTTACGACACGACGACGACGAGGGACAACGACTATGCCCGACGCTTAAGTTACGACTTTCGCGACAGCTAACTACTTTTAATGAGCAGTCGCGAGCGTAATGAATAGAAAGTGCGCCCGGCGTCGACAGCCCGGCTCGTCGGCCTGACGAGCTTTATTTTCTTCGCGACAGTCTCGAAAGCTATCTTGCGGCCCGAGTTATCTGCGCGTTATTCGCGTATCATTTCATTAAGTGTTCAAAATAAAAAGAAGACATTTTGCTGATACATTTTATGTGTTATTTTCGCAATATTTTACATTCGGCAATTTAAAACATTTGATAAATTACTTTGTATCAAAAGAGAACATTTTTTTACTTACGATTTCGATTTATGAGAAAACAGAAGTGGAGAGAAAAAAATATTGACATTTTTATTGACATTTTACTTTTTATGAGAATATCGGTTTTGTAAAATATTTATTATTGTGTTAATAATATCGAACGATCGATACTTCGAGTTATTCTTCTTATATTACTCATATTTTACTCTGTTCTGCGACGTCGGAGACGACGAGTGACGCGGATTGAGGCTCCCGAAGCATCGCGTATCGACGAAAGCGGAATACCAAGAGTGTTTTCGATCTTGATTCAAGATTGTCGAGAAAATACGGGTGGAATTTGTGAAATTCACATCCCGCTTTTCTGAAGGATTTTTGCAAAGAATTTTTCGCATTGATCATTTTTTGGGAGAAAATAAAACAGCGAATTCACAATTTTGCCATGTTTTTGATTATTTAAATAAATAACCTACTTCATATAGCTGCCAGTTAGTTAACGTAACAACGGCACAATTGTTTTCCAATAAATGTACGCTCGCGATATATATTTCAAACTTGATTAACGTATGTACGTTTTCTGTGGTTTAAATCTGAAACCGTTTCGAGCTCTTGTCTTTTTAAATGACAAAGTTTACTATTTATGAAAAGCTAACAGTAGAAAAATTAGTTTTCACATGTACAAGTTACCAAGCTGCGAAATGGTGGAAAATCCAGTAGCGGCGGTTTAAAGGAGGTAATAATTCGTCGGCAAGGGCCAGATAGCAGCGGTTGCAGTGAAATTTTTCCAGGGAGCATGATTTGTTGGTAATGTACTTTAGACTTTTCTCTGATGAAAATGGGAAATAAATTTCCTGAACGTGTGTATAATGCATTTTGCGCCGCGCAATTTCGCGCGATCTCGCATCTTTCTAATCAGTAGACCGCGCTTATCCTTCTTCGCGAAGTTTTTGTCATCAGCAAAGTGAAGCGGAAGCTTTCTTTTTATTCAGGAATAGAAACTCGGAGGGTTTGCCTATTTCTCGAAAAATTTAATTCACCGAACACACGCACTTAAGTTAGCTTACTGTTTCCGTTTGTGTTTTATAATTATTCCTTAAGGGAAACTAGTCTCGTAGAGCGAGACTAGTTGGCCAACTTTTTATTCGAACTATTATAAGTCTTCGCGCAATTATTAGATTAATGAGAATTGTTTTAAAAGTAACGTATTTATAGCTCAATAAATAAGCATTTATAGATCCTTAAAATTACATATAGAGTAAAAATATAAAAGAAAGGGTAAAGAAAATAACGAAAAAAAAGACAAGACTGCTAGAAGAGATGCTAGAAGAAAAGTAATGTCAGCGCGCGTGAATCGAAATGTCGGCTCAGTTCCGTTCGCACAAGTTATCATGATAACATTATATCCATGAGCGACGCCATTGGCGGCCGCGTTGTAATTACAAATATTCCGAAAGGTTGGGACCGTTGACCGATGAGGTCGCAGTCCACGTCGCATCGGTGATAAAGAAATGCCTTTTCGCATGAAATGCCGTTCGCGCCCGTCACGAGAGCGTGACGCGTATCTGATAGAGGAAGACGTGGGAACATTCTGCATCCATGGGACGCAACAAGCCGTAGAAGTTAAATGCCAAGATATTATTTTTTTTGTTTTACGTTTGACGACGCGTTGACGGTACGTCGTGAATCAAGATTAGCGTTTCGATTAGCGTGCGTGTAATACAAGAGAGAGAAAGCGACCGGAGCTAATTGAAGAGTAGACTTACACAATAATTAACTTCTATAAATAACAGTCTCTCTTCTCATAAAGAAAAAAAAATCTATATATTGTCTTATCTTCTGGGAAATATACATACGTTAAATATAAATTTTGTATTAAATGTTTACATGAAAAATGAGAAAAAATAAAGCGGTAATATGTGACCAAAATAATAAAAATTGCGACAGCTTTTACAAAACTCTATATCCTAGAGGAAGAGCTAGTTCTTTTATATTCGCGCGTTGATATTTCAGGCACGGAGACTGCTCTTGCAAATTAGAACGTGGCATCTGAGGGACAAGAAGGGAATAAATCATGTGTCGAAGTAACATACATACACGTAATGCACTTTTTTCTCGCACAAAAAATAATTTTGCACGAAAAAGTTCCAGTTGCGTGTTCTAAAGATACTCTGTGTTTAGGTATAGATTTTGTGAAACAGCGTTTTGTTATTAAAAAAAAAACATTTGAATAAAGAAAAAGCTTGGAGGAGAATTCAAAGATAACGGTAGTAAGATCGCGACGTATTAGATTATATTTTAATCAGTTTTTTTCTCGCTGCAGTCTCATTCTTCACAACTGACGAGTGTGTCACACGCAATTCGCCACTCCGCTGTGTTTCCGTCTCTCCCTCTCAACCCCATGTCCCACGCCCGTAGTAATGCTTTTACAGTCTTAATTTCTTAGTTCCTCTACTCTCGGACGGGTATAGCGGTCAAATTACCGCGTTACTAAGGTAATCCCGTTACGTCCGGTAACCAGGCTGGCGGGCGCTTCGCGGTGTCTTTTCTCAACGTTACTTCCGTGTAACCTCCCCCTCTCCATCAAGATAATTAACCCGGACGCGCGGCAGCCTTTCTCCTATCCGCGTAAAAGAAAGTCCTTGAACAACGTAAAAACAGAGAGCCCGATACGAGCTTTCTCGGAGCCATTAAAGCGACAAGAAAATTTCTTAAGGATACTATCCGCCGTTACGTAGTCGTGATAATCTTCAAGAAGGGAGTTTCTGGTGGACGTTCTGTCGTCCGTTACAAAGTCGCTTTAATCTGCGTTAACGAGTGACTCGTAATATCGAAGAGTAAGTCGAGCAGCAACAGCGAGCACTTTTCAAAGGGTACGCTCTGTTGATCCACATCTTTTGCAATTTATGTAAATAACACGGTCCGGCCTTCTTTTTTTTCCCTCTGTTTTTAATATAAAGCCGAACGCGTCCTATAGCTATTTAGAAATGAGTTTTTCTCAGACAGTTTTCCCGAGAGAGAAAGAGAGTATGTTTCCTTAAAACTTTCTCTTCGGGGCATCTTTCTTAAACGCATCAACAAGTTTCTCTCTTAATACATGTAAATTTTAAAGTAACATGTTTATATAAATAATATTTTTGATATATTTTAATATATGTATCATTAAACGGCTTGTAGAGCTGTATACTTAGCCAGACACTTCGCCAAAACTTTGTTGAAAAAAGGAATTTACACAATGGCGGAGGATGTACTTTTGAAGATGCAAATACACCGCTCTTGTTAGCAAACGGCCATTATATTCCGAACACGTTGGTTCCCTTATTAGCTTTGCTCTCACCTACCAATTCTCTATTGTGCACATGCTGCTGAAATCACATTTTCATCCCTTATACTACGAGATTCGATTATTGTAACGAGAGAAAGTTCACATACTGTTGGTACCTATCTCTTTAACGAGATCTCGTTGAAGGAGATAAATGTATTGGACATTACTCATACGCTCACATGTCGAACTATTATATCGAAATTATTTCAAGAAAGAATTGTGCTAACAAAGAATTTTTTTTTTTTTCAAACTTATTCTTTGTCTATTATCGTCTGTACAAAAAGAAAATTAATTCCGAACAACTCTGTCGTGAGCAACTAATTCTTTCAAATTTTATCTCCAAGTACAACGCAAAAAACCTCTCGGATTTCCATAAAATCGATCTGCAAATTAATTAATGATCTCCCGCGCATTGCTGTAAAAAACTTACACATAAATTCGAGAAGCCAATTACGAAGCAATTATACACGGAAGAACACATCGTGTCTGGCACGACGACGCCTCGACCGCGGTCTCTCGACGAGGTCTTCGGGGAGGACTTCGACGATTTGCATTTAATCGCAATTCTCGTGCAGCGGAACATACCGGCGTGTGTACCGCGGAGATACGAATTCATAGTTTACACCGAACGGCCTCTAGTTCATATACGCAAACTAATTGTACGGCGGTAAATTACAGCGCTTGTACAGCAGCAACGGCAGCTGCATCGCCGCATGTGCGCCATTGCAGGTACAAGGCTCGTTCCATAGTGCGCGCGTATACGTAGATAAACGCCGCGACGACGCGGCGAGAGAGAGAGAGAAAGAGAGAGACGGAGCGGGAAGGGCTGAGCTCCCAGAAGGGTGAGAAGGGGATACACAGCCGTAGGAAGCAATGAGAACGGAAAAAGGACACACATCGAGCGATTACACCCCAGGTCTGCACTCGATTAATAGTCATTTGCATTTTGATTGCGGTGGCGATAATTGGCGGTGCTGGTTTCGCGTAAAATCTAGCAGGAAGCCACGGAGAATGGAGGGGAGGAAAGGAGGGTCGTTCGAATTGTGATGTCTGGACCAACTTTTTACGCATATCGTATTTGGCCGTTCGTTTCGGCGGAGTTTACGAGCATGTAGTTGAGAGGGGTTGCAAACGGGAAAAGTTTTGAGTCGACCCAATAATCGAGCAAACAAAAAAAAAGATAGTTGCTATTCTCTAATCCTGGATATAATTTTATGAGATAGTTTTCCATTACAACAACAATTGTTAAACTCTTTAATTAGTAGCGGTGATCGATTATATGTCAGCTTGTCAAGAGAATTAAATGGATCTCGCGATTGGTAACACGTGAGGAGTGACATGTTATGATGTTCGCGTATCAGATTTCGTCTATAAAGAAATCTTTGTAAAAAGTTTTGAGCACATCAAGCTTTCAAGATGTTTCAGTAGATAAACTAAACTTAGTAGATTTTTTTCGTAAAAACACCGACATGCTTGAAAAATATGATAGCGAGATCATATCTTCACATAAAGTACATTCAAATGAATATATCGGAATGTCATCGCGCGCCGGGCGGAATCAACGTATGTTTTGCAGAAAGGTGGGAAATAGTTATATTCCAGCAACGCAAATGTCAATTTTCTTTGCCCCAAGACACTCGTAATTATGAAGATGAAGATTTAAATCCAGGCAGGGTTCCCGATTGGCGACAAGTTCAAAGGATTTTCTCATTGATGTTTATAACACTCTCGGGAGAAGAGAACAAAGAAAAGATTTCAAGGAAATTTCCATTTTTTTCTTGCCGACACGAGAACGTTTCTGCACGCGTAGCTAACTTTTCCTCCCTTCTCGCGTGGCTTTTCGAAATGACCGAAGCGTAAAATTGCCGGTAGAATCGCATTAGAGGTAAAGTGTATCCGTCACCTGAGACCATCTAAATCTGCGCAGCTTGATGTGAGAGAGCAAAAATTCTTCCAAGGTTTTTACGCGATGCTTCTTATTGATGTTGTTGCGTATTCTAAAACTTTTCAAGATATCTTTAAAGATTAAATGACTAATTGCAAAACTGTCACGCGCGCGCGTTTAGTATGAAATAAAAAATATATATAATATATATATAATTTTTCTCTTTTGCTATCAATCTTTCTTGCTTTCACCTGCTCTCTTTCCATTCGGATATTTCACATTTATAAAAGATGGACGTAGGTGGGTATAAGAGAGAGGAAATAAGTGTTGCGAGTGCTTCTCTCCTTTTTGGACGGATCTTTTCGAGCAATCGCAGACGCGAGAGAAAAAAGAACGAGTGAAAAAGAAATAAGAAGTGCGAAGGCAAAAGTGGCCGGGTGTGGTTTCCTTCGGCCTCTCGATATCAGACAGAGGGCGGACATATGAAGTTAGCAAACGTGCCAACTTGCCCATTTCCTACTTATCGAGTTTTCCCGGCGCCCTGCTTCGAGCAGTGGGAAGTGAGAAAAAGAGATCGCGTAGAGCCTAAAGTCGACGAGAAAGACAAGAAGAAACTGATCCGTAGATCGGGGAGTAGGGGGAGGATCACGTGAGGTAGTAGTGGCAACGTTCGCCGAGGTTTTCTTCTAATTTCCCGAACTTGATTAAAACTTGTCCGCCATAAAAATCAAGTTTCGTCTTTGCCAGGTATCCGTTACCGTTCCCGATCGTTCTCCCCCACTTCTCTCTTTCTCTCTCACTCTTTCTCTCTTTCCTTCTTTCTTTTCTTCCCTTTTCTTCTCTACATCTCAGGCACGAGCCAGATGTTGAGCAGTGTCCTCGGATTGGAGACAAGGACAGCAAAATCGACCAACGTGAATTTCAGCGAAATCGCTGGTAGTGAATTTAAATGAGGCACCAATTTGACGAGAGTGGCTTTACCTTAATATTAAACGACATTGCTTTGGAAGTATGAAAATTAAATAACAAGTCATGTTTGCTGGTTTTAGTGCTTTGCCCACGATATTTCTCTCTCTTTCTCCTTTTCCCTATCTTTCTCTTTCAATAGTTATATATTATGTATTGTATATTTGAATCTAAAACTCTTTTATTTTTTTAGTGTAATTTTAAATGCGCATTGCTATTAATAATAAGGTTAATTGTTCATTTGAATATGTAGAGCTTTAAAAATACATATATAAAAATTAAGAAAATATACTGGGAGTATACTTCTCTCTCATTTAGAAATTAATTAAACATTTCTTAATTATCCGGTATTACGGATGCACATACATATATACATACATACATACATACACATACACATGCACCGACTGATTTCGATGTTATTCTATGTGAAATTGCAGATAGCTCGGTGGAGTATCAAGAGTACCAAATTTAGTCTGCTGAAAAAATCCTCTCACAAGAGCATAGTTGCAATTTGATGACGGCAACCACTCTTGAAACCTAGGATTTTGCGAAAGAGACGATACCTTTTTTTTTTACGAGTGCTACCGGTGGTAACCAACGGTCTCTATGATGGATGCTTTTTACGATCATATAAAACGAAGGTTCGTGATGCATTTCGGTCCACCTTTGTAATTCGCATTCCTGTTCTCTTCTTCAACTCTATTCTAACTAGAACAAAAAACCTCCGTTCTCTAATAAAATTCCACTATAAGTTACAACAATCGTTTCTGATACACTCATGTCGAAAGCATCCATCAATTGTTGGCTACAAATATATCGATTTGTCACCAGAATTTTTTTCTTAAATGCCGAGAGAGCGACGTAATAAGATTATTTTTTTTTCTTTTTACTACACGACGATGCGAGGATCTAACCACGTTGAAAACTCGCTCATTAAATTCACGCGAATTTGCGGAGACCAACCTCTGTATACACACTTCTTAAAATATCTTCGTAGTAAGTTTAATAAAGTACCATTAATTTCTTTAACCTGGATGCGGTTCGCTCGTAAATTACGAAGACGCGATAACACGTAGACCTTAATTAATTCCCATT
The DNA here is from genome assembly GCA_014825455.1 of Pseudomyrmex pallidus. Taxonomy (NCBI): domain Eukaryota; kingdom Metazoa; phylum Arthropoda; class Insecta; order Hymenoptera; family Formicidae; genus Pseudomyrmex; species Pseudomyrmex pallidus. The sequence continues at coordinate 22,574 of QVNV01005577.1, read as the reverse complement.
TAATCATCGCGTTATTACACAGCGTCCGTGGCCCGACATACCTAATCGCATTTTATCGAATTAATAAAGCGTGCGCGTTCGCTGTCCGACATTACCGCTCGACGAGTCGCACACGTGAGTGCCGTTTTCAGCGGCGCGGCATCACGACTGACATAATTGACCACGGCCGGTGCTCACGGCCATTAACGCCGCTGCGAGAGGTCGGATACATACACATATATATAGATATATATATATGTATGAAATATAATATAATTAAACGGCAAACAATATATGAAATCAACTTCAACAGAGCATACACACAGGTGAACGCCCGGTCGAACTCGCGCTGCGCGTGTTTCGTTTTATATCGTTCTCTTCTCGCCCCCTTTCCATTTAGATTTTATTAAACGTTTTACGATTCGCCGAACACATTTCGGTCTTTCAAGCCAATGCACGATATGAGCTGTGTCACGAGCTTTTCCTCGAGCTTCTGACTATTAACGTGGCAATATAGATGAACATGATGCGCTTGTTTCATAATATTGGCAACGAGATGAATGGTATAATGTGAACGAGTGTGTGAGTTTCAACACGACGACGGTGCTCGTCGTAAAAAATTAGCGTTAAAATCAACGTCACGTGCGTTGCGTTATGAAAAACTCGTTAAGACCGATAATGCACGTTGTCGGCTATTAAAGTGCTTTTTGTTATATTGAATTTTATGGACGTTCACTCGTTATCGACGAACTGAGACCGCACAGCAGTGATTTAATCTCGTCGAAGCAGCCGAAAATAAAAAATGCGACTGAAACAAAAGAATTCCTATATTCCGCAATCGATATTTCACGCAACAACGCTCCGACGCGCGGACAATCTTATGAATGTGTAAAGATAAAATTAACAAAATTATTTTCTATCGTAAGTAAAATGCGCATCTCTCCCGTATTTATCATTTTTTTTGCAATTTTACTACTATTCTAATTGCGCACTTTTAACAATCAGGAAGAAACGCGTATTTAGAAAGTGCGAATACAAAAAACTCGCAATTTCTTCGCTTTCCGCCTCAAATATTCCTAAAATATTTCTATATGTAGGTACGTACGTTACGCATATCGAGATCCTTGTACATCTAGAAACATACATACACCATACACACATGTATATAGATATATATAAAATATATATATATATATAATCGCCGAAGAGCTCTTTCGGCCCGACACTAATTGCAACGACGCGGTGTTTGCACGGGCAGATGGTGCTTTCTATATAGTTATATGGCAGCAAGCGAGGCGGATACCTAATTTTATCCGAAGCTTCGGCAACGAGAACGGAACACGAAACCGTAGCTTAAGTAGGGTGAATGCAGCACGTATCCCAATCGACCTGATACACCCTGGCGTTATGATGGCCAGTGAGCACAAACTGCACTTAGTTTAACTTCGTGAGCGCGATGCTATGGCGCGGAATACGAAATTCGCGGCGTAGAATTCAAGAGAGGAGGGAAACGGCACCGCCGCTACTACGGCCATCATCATCGATGTCTCTTGGGAGGAGAACTCAAGTCCCTCAAGTACCATTCGCGATCGTATCGGCTTGACTCGTGTCCGGCTCTACCGCTCTAAGGCACAAATTTCACTCCGAGCTGTAGCTTTGTGAAATTTCGCGCCTTAACACTAACTGCTGAGCTGGAAGGCAGATAAGCGCGGGACCGGTCGCTCTTACACTGAGTTACGAAAATGGCGACAAACTCTTTCGACACTAATCGCGCGTTAACGGTAAGTCGCGAGATAGCAATGGAAATATTAGCCATTTGTCAATATATTGAATAGTATGTTCGCGAATTTCTTATTTACAAGAAAAATAAATAGCGCGATTTATGCTAAAGCAATATTTAAAAAATAAAAGAATGATAAAATTTATGCGTAGCGGTAAGCAAAACAATCACATTATAGAGAAATCTATTCTTTTCTATGTGGTAACATAAAACTATATTAAAAACAAAAAGAAATCGTGACTTCGGTTGATATTGGACATTGAATAAAATATATATATCAAAATTCGACCTTCAGTGTTGATCTCGTATGTTGTTTTGTTCGAGATGTTTGTACCATACAGTGCAATCGACCGTGCTTTATCCCGTTATAATACAATACAGAAGAAAATACATAAAACAATTGCATTATTTTACGTCGAACGCAATAAGCTGAGCAATATCGTATGTGTCATACGAACGCAACGGCAAATAATACACGATATATAATCACTTTGCAATTACGAAATTATCACATCGCTATTATCATTATCAATATCGGCAATATTTGATCTTTGTAAAAGCGAGGCTTAATACGATGACATAATTTTTAAATAATATCTATAACATGCATATAACTTTTTTATGTCCAATTATTGTATCAATAAAATCAATATACATTCAAAAAAAAAATTCGCTTACACGTGCATTGCGCTCGTGTGTGCCATCGACGTGTTAATTCCGCCAGTTCTCGAAAGCGAAACGTTTAAACGTGAGATTGCACGCAAAGTATGCGCGAGCTTGTCTCACGACGTATGTCACCTCAGTTCAGATGGTAATTCGAACGGTAGCGTCTTCGTGCAGTCTAGATATAATTGCCGCCGAACGAAAATCTTGCTAATGCACGAAGACTGAAGCTCTTACTGACGCACATCGCATGTCGGAGCTGAATATTCAATCCGTGCACTTCTCGCCGGCAATGCCGAATCTTCTTGCCAGCTATACGTCTGTTCGCGAAAACGCAGACGACGAAACCCACCGCTCTTCTCTTCCTTCTCTTCGTTTCCTCCCCGTCGTCGACGTCGCCGTCGACGTCGAGAGCTTCTCCTTTCGCCTACGCGCTTCCCAGTTTATCCTATCTTAGCTCGGGTTTTGGAGTCCTGATTTTCAATTCGTGCCCTGAGGGCACTTACTCCTTGCAAAGTGTTTGGCCTTCGCCAGCCCTACCTCCCGTCTATATATGCCTGGCTGCTTGAGCACTATCTACATGTAAATCTAATATACGCTCCTGCATTCTATAAGCATCGCATCGAAGAACGACACCGTCCCGACCGACGAGAACGACATTTGGGACACCTCGTGTTAGCACAAAGTGACGCGGCTGATGGAATCTGCGGAATATTCGAACGCGCGTTCTCCGGCGCGCGCAGCGAGAGCAAAGTTCCTCTCATATATGTTAAGCTCGGCTGCTCTCCAGCTGTGTAAACGCGAAAAAGAACGGACGTACTCGCTTATCTAGCGTTCATTTTCCGCACCGGTGCTTTTATGCTTCGCGATTTCTTTATTGATGAGGCAGAAATGTCGGGTGGACGTTGTAAAATGACAGATGAGATTACAATATAAGATTTCAGTACAATATAAAACATAAATTGCAATTAATAAATCCGACACTCATATTTTTCTTATATAATCGAAATTGAAATGTCGCGATAGAACATGTATTTCCAAAATGTAAATTTAACCGCAGACTTTACGAGCGACGAATTTTTATTTTCTACGTCTCGGATTTTATTTTTGATATTTATTTGTCGCATGTCGAGAATCGCCCGACCTAAAAAATTGCGAGCTCAAAAAAAGAACTGCGGCTAGACGAGCGCCGTTTGTGGCGCACGTGGACCGGTTACTTAAAACGAGTTTCAGCACGCACTCTTTTTTTTTTTTTTTTCACGTCATTACATTCGATGGACGGTAACGGCGACGGCACGCATGTGAAGAGTGTTCGTAACAAGTCGCGATAACGCCGTTGAACAAACTTGCAAATCCTGATATCGACTGCGCATTTCTTTGCCAAAGAGATTACAAACAAATTTTCGCGATCATCATAGAGTTTTTTTTGGACTTTTTTCCAGAATTAGATAATAAACTGCACAAAAACGAGTATAAGAGTACCTATTTTTGAAGTTACGAAAGTATAACCCGAAATTTTGACACGCGAGAATCGGTAGTATAAAAGTTTACTTCGCAAGTTAGCACTGGTATAGCACTTTTGCCCGCCCGTTTATTCAACGAACAGTCGTTCCGAGGAACGGAGTAGAGGAGTAGCGTAGAGGCAGTTTCAACTTCTGCGTGGTCAATAAATTGAACATAAAGTCCCGTGTTATATCCGTGCCATCGGTCGTGCTTCACGCATCGTGAAGAAGACGCACGTTTAATAGTTTTCGCATAGGAGACGTTAAAAGAATTTTACGACGTATAAAAACTGCATCTGACGTGTGTAACTATCTCAGGCAGAGTTGTACACTTGCGGTTCGTAGACAGATGTAAAAGAAACTCGGAAGAGTGCGATATTCTATGATGCAGTACGTGAATACATATATAAGTTGTTGATAAATCAAGAATTTTAAATGAAGAATTTTCTATTAAACACTTTCAACCTTTTGCCGTTTGATTCGTCTTATAAACCAATGCATGCGATAGTCAAACTGCTTTAGGTCAAACGTATTTAATGGTAACTTATTTGTGCCGATTGATTCGGACTTGGAAATGCGCGCAAATGTGACGGACACAAAAAAAAACCAGCCATCATCCGAAGTTGTTCGTCTTCTTCCGCAGCGAGAAACGCGCGCGATGGGTACACTTATCTTCCTTATCAATGGGAGCAGCCGGAAGAGCAGGTAGACCAATGCCAAACGATACGATAAATGCGGATCGGATGATGGATGCGCGGCAAACGCTCCGCATTTCTATTTTCCCACGCCACTTAAACTCGCGCCTCGCGCGAGTCCCTCCCTCACGGGACCAGCTGCGCATTCCATTCTCCTTTCCCCTACGTCATCCCACGACATCTCTACTCGGTGATTGATAAAACTACTGAATTTACAACGACGGACAATAATTTCGCGCGTGATTCGAACTTTTCCGCGCATCAATAATCGTTTGTCGATTCCCGCGAGATGCACTGAATTTCTTTTCCACGTCAAATCACCCAGCGGTTTGTATAATATAATAGAAGCTCCAGCTACGGGGAACGCAATAGCGAGGGCTTACATTAGGAGAATACTCAAGCAGATGTTTCAGGAATATTCCTCGATACCTGACGGAACCCAATCCGATGGTCTACTGTTTGCTCTGAATGCTCGTCCCGCTCGTTCTCGATAAATCCAGAGGATTTAATTCTATAAACTATTAACGTAATTGTGAAATATCTGGTTAAGATTCGTCTGACAATTCTCTAATAAATTAGCTTTGATTTTTTTTTCTTGCATAATCTGATTATAGCTATCTCGATTTGATGATCGAATAATCCGTTCGAGCAATCGAACGTGAGAGATTCAATTTGCTTGAAGGAGACATTCGCCAATGTCACCGATGTCGAGCCGATCGATAAACCTTGCGGGTTTTTTTCTTTTTCGCGAGATGCTCATTAAGCAAATCGACCGGCCGTGAACTACAACATGGTAACGAGTATCAACAGCAAGAGAGAGAGCACTCGAGACCACTCGACTACTCCTCTGGCATTCGGAGCGTCGTGCCGCGCGAACGCGCCAGCTCCGTGCCAGATATCATCGTAATTTATACGGCCCGTCTCGTTTGTTTCGGGTTCGTCGTTTTGCGTTAGAAGTGCGCTTTGATTATTCCTTGCCTCTCACGTCTCTCTGTTTCGACAGCCGCCGCTTTATATGCGCGAACCGAACCGGCCATAGTCACCACTCCACCCTCTTGACTTTCATATTTTCGAACATCGCCGATACGTTCTCGAGACATACTCGAGTAAGCTAAAACATAAGATTGAGGTCGATAGGCAACAGAATTCTATTAAATACGAAAACTGAGTCCCTCTTCAGCTGATTTTGTTTACACAAATAGCTCTCGCAGTTTGTCACGTTCGTCTTTTTCAGACACAATTTCTTTGCAATAATCAAGAGGCACGGATAGTGCATTAAATATTTTTTATTTCGAAAACATTTGCTTATGAATTTTTGATTTTTCACGGAAAGCAAGGTTTCACATTATCGAGTATTTCAGAAGCTAAGTTCATAGCGTTTTGAGCAGGAATAAGATTTGTCTATTCAAACATAATATCGCATATCGATATGTATCGCATTTCGATATATATCGCACTTCGATATATATCGATTTTCTTTTTGTTTCTAATTGCCGATTCCAGCAAAGTGTTAAACTGTTTGTATAAACAATTCTTCGTTTAAAAATTAAACGGAATATAATTATCCGGATTCGGATTTTTTGATGTAACGAAATAAGACAGCCATTTTTTGACTTTACGCAAGATTGTACATATGTACCTTGATTTTATTTAACTAGCGAAGATTATATATAATTCGGTGAGAGTCAATTTATCCTCTCAAATATTGATTGCGAAAAAGACACTCTGGCCAAGAAAGCCAGCCCGGATCTCTCGCTTCCCGTGCACCTTTATTTTATTTATTAAAAACCATTGTTATTTCAAGAAAAAGTGTTATTACAAGACACGCATGAGGACAAGTCACTTGTGACAAATTTTATTCGAATGACGAGAGCGGGCCCTTTGATAATATGAAACTGTGATTACGATCTCGCGACAAAAGAATAAATCTAATTTCTCTTTGTGGCTGTGTGTTTCGCGAGAGCCGTCGTTCGAATCTAAGTGGTCCTTGAACCATAAAACCTATGCTGGTGGTAATAGCTCTTCGAGAGCGCCTTGAGATCTCTCTCTCCTGTGGAGGATCGAAACGTCTGCAACGCCAAGAAATGTCAAGATACCATCGTAATTTATGCGACAGTCATTTGTTTCAGCCGTGGCGTTCTTCGCGTGATATCGCAAATCGAGAATAAGCGAAGCGTATTTCCGGTTGTTACTTTCCAGTATCAGAGGCTATTTATCCCTTCCTTAACGTTATGCTAATTCACTTGCGACATCTTACTATTTAAGATATAAATTAATGGTTTTTGCATCTTTTGTTCGCGTGAAAACACTGTATTTGCCATTACGTCATCGTGCAAAGACATCTGTAAGTGCAGATAATTGCAAGCAAAATATGCGACAAACAATTTCTCTCGCAGATCGATTCAAATCTCTTCGAATACGGTTTTGTAACAAAGTGACACCCTTATTTAAAATATACGCGCGCTCAGTGGAAGTGGACGTGTTTCCTCTGCCTTGATATCCGATCACATCCGAGGACATATTGCAATAGTTTCCGCATCGGAAACAGTCGATATTTTCGAGAAAACCTTCTCTCGCCTTTCGAAAGGAATAACAGGAGCCAAGATCAAATCGCGAATCACGAAATGACGGTCGTGCATCAATCGGCCTCGCACCCCCGTGAAATCGCGGTAAAGTTAAGAATAGATAGAGATAAAGGAAGGGGAGAAAGAAAGGAAGAGAAAAGAGAGAAGTTAGCGCTGTTAGCCGAGGGGGGGAGAGGGGAGGGACGACTAAAAAAAAATGAAAAATTTCGTAAAAATCGACAGAGTACGGAGGATGCTGGCGCGACGGATTAACCCGCGCAGTAACCAAGTCACAAGGGAGATTCTTCAGGCCTTGGGAAACCGATTTTTCGCGGCTTTTCACCCTAACGGCCTAGAAGGTCGTACGATGATGTTAGGGGATACTTACTGAGCCACTCAAAGACCGCTAACAGCCTAACGCCTTATATAAAGAGACGTCAGGAATGAGAAGATAAGATGACGAGGGTCGTTTTACCTACATCGGAATTTTAATGGACAATAAGAATAATTTTAACTTTAAAAACTACACATTGAACAAGACTATATAGTTAAATGTATGTAAAAGTCAATCCTGCTATAAAAATAAGCGCGTGTTAAGAATCAGAGTCGATTCTTTCGATTTGTCTCGATGCTTTTCTTGTCGATGCTTTTCCACGACGTTAATTAGTTTTATTTGCGTCGCAGCTTTGACAGTTCGGAATTATAATTGTTGTATGGTTCGCAGATAAGAATTTTCAAATACAAAGTATTTTACTTGCGAGTGAAAACATGTATATACATGTCATAACATCAATGATACATGCGTATTTCTTATTACACAATGTATGTATATAAATAATATATAGAGAAATATATTACTGATTTTTTTATCTTTACGGAGGTGAAAGTTAGTTTATAAAATAACCAGCGTAAAATGTAATAATGAATGCAGCTGGTACGAAATAAATTCAACAAAAGAATCTAATCGATTTCTGTTACAAAGGAAATTTTCAATTTTTTCCACTTGAAAAATAGCCATTAAACCCGTTGAGTGCTCGGAGTAAGACTGAAAAAAAAAAAAAAAAAAAAACGGAATCGAATTGAACAAAGCTGAGGGGAGGAAGTACGATCTTGTTCATCGCTCTCGCGTAGGGTTGCAGAGAAATGTGCTTTCGAACTGAGCGAATCGCCCATCCACGGAAAAGCCGTCCTATCACGTAGCCTAAGGGTAAAGCTGATTCCCAAAGGTAAGAACGACTCGCTCCTCTTCCTTTCAGACCGCAGGATTTCGAGATATATATGCGTGCTCTCTCTCGAAACATATTCTCAGCGAAGCGGGAAAAACGAAACGCGCCACGACCGCGTTGTTTTCTCTTTTGAAATATACGAAACGCGCGGAGAACGTCTTTGTTTCACGCAGAGTTAGTTTGGTAAAAAGACGCTATAAATGTTCGTCGTGTGCGTATAAATGTTTTTTACGTGTTATAGTTTTTTTTTTATTTTGCGCAACACACTTTATTTCCACAAGCAATAAAATTTCAATATACGATTATTATGTAAAAATACTCGCGTGTTACTATGTTTTCATTATTAGTTTGCAATAAATTCACATTCGTTTCACGAGAGAGCGTGAAAACAAAATAACGCCAACCAATGATACAGTGTATATCTCAAAGCTTGAAAGTCATTTCTACTCCAAACCGGGGCTACATTCGCGAACATGCGCGCGCGCGAGCGTTGTTGTTTTATGATTTGCGATACCACCGCTGTACATGTTTACACATAAATCCCATCGGCTGGCGATCGAGTTAAGTCAATCGGCGCGAAGTGATCTGGCACGATCCATCGAGCGATGGATATATTCGAAAAAGCGCTTGATGGCGCGCGCGCACATGCATATCCAGGTGTACAAAAAAAATATTTGTTCACCATCGGCAGAGGAAAACAATGCCGCGCAGCGGAGTTTTGGCGATTGCTATTGGGGACGCGGGCTACAGTAAAACGGTGCCGGTATAATTAGTACATGAAGAGTTGGTAACTCGATAAGCCGATAATGGGAAAGCCTCCGGTCCTTTCGCGCCGATCTCAAGCTGCAACAACTGACCTTGTTATTTCCGCAAACACATCAGGTTTCTGGCTAACCGCCATACGCGCGACCGCGGAAAAAGAGTTCTCTTCCTCTGTGCGCGCCTCAGAATCAAGTTCGCTCGCAAAGAGCTATTCTGAATGCGCGCATCGCCACCAACATCGACAAATAACAATGACAAATAACAATGTCGAGTGGAGGATAATAAATATTTATTTCGTGCTGGGACTTACAAAGCTGAAGACTTCAAAGTGGATACGTTAATAATATTTTGTGAAAGGATAGGAATATATAGGGGCATGCTTTATAAAAGTTTCGTAAAAGGATGCGCTTCTTCTCTCTGATACACGCTCGCTTTTCTCTGTAGCGCTACCCACCCCGCGTCATCCTTTACCTACTCCTTTGGAGATGTCTCTCGTCCCGACCTTTCGATCAGTATGGACGTCCAACCGCGATCGCATTAACTTACTTGAATTTATAGCACCGCCGGATTCGCACAGTGTCCAATTAACCTGATTAACCCAATTAACCGTAGTCTCACTAGGTTTGTGCTTTGGCTACTCGGATTTCGCTGTCAGTGGCTCCGCTAATCTGTCCACGAAGTTGGGTGCGGTTTTGTCGTTATATTATGTGCAAACTTGGCAATCCATCGATAACGTCCCTGTCGTTATACTGGGTGAGCGTGAATTACGCCGATAGCATCTCCAATTACGCTCGCTTGATGTATTTCACGATTATCGATTCATCCGCGTATCTGTGTACGTATGTATGTACGACGACACGTTACGGAACGCGGCGGAAGGAAACGCGTAGGAAAGCGCGGGCAGTCCGGTAAAATTGTATATCGCGTTCGTTTATTTTCTTAGCGGCTTGTGCAAATGAGAGCTTTCGTAATTAGTCTATTGACGCGGTCTAGTAGAGGGAATACAGGAGTGAGCCACGGGAAATAAATCTGGTTCGCGAGAAATCTGCGAGATTTTCGCTCTTCTATTGTCGTTCCAAACGCCTTGACGGTTCCTTCTCTCCGGTTACGCGGTGTAGTGGCTTTTTACGATATAGCGCGTCGGATAAGTTTCCCCCGCATACTTCGGGGATCGAGATTCCTGGGGCTTCCGATCAGACCTCGCCAACCTCGATTCACAGCAGTGCCGCTGTTACCGTCTTCACCGCCAATCGCAATATCTCGCCTGGCGCGCTTTGGCGAGTGTTGCTCAGGGCGGGTTGGTATGCACGCTTGCGGTGTACTTGAGAATCTAATATGGCGCTGACGAGGAGACGCGTCTCTGTCCAATAAAATGTCGTCGGTGCGTAAACAGCCCGTACCTACCCGACTCACGATTATTGCTGTTGAGCACGATCATTGGCGCCTCGGTGTTTTCAGCGTCTCGCCGCGAAAATTGCGCGCTATGGAACGTGAACTTACTTAATCAGCTTTTGCTAATAACAGTTTCTGCGTAACTGTTTGCCTTCCCTCTGTATAACGTGTAAACAGTTCAAGCAAAGACGAGAAAGGAAAATAAGCGCGATAAGGATTTTAACTTGTGTAGAGGATTATACACACAGCAATTTGTCTACTGCGAGTCGCGTAATGCAATCGGGAATTAATTAGAAAGTTAATTGAGAACAATAAATCGAATTGAGCGATGGCGATATATTTGAACGCAAATGTATCAAAAATTAATTTGCCGCATAATATGTGTCGCGATGCAGATTAACGACAATGATTGAAAATCCCTTCGAAGGATGTACTATCACATTTTATGTACCGCGCTACTGCATTATACCGTGTATTATACCATGCTGGAGATCCGGATTACGCTCTTATCCATTGATTTAAAGCATTTACGCCGGATTCGCCGGTCTCTATAACAAACTGCATATAGAAAAGATTTTGCGCTTAATCGCGGCTCTTCTGAATAGCGCGCGGGAGAAGTTATGTAGTTACGGCCGCGCAGAGAGCAATCAAGAACATTGTAAAAAGCGCGCATTGAAATAAAACCGCGATTTTATCGATATCAATTATTGCGCAAGTTGCAGATGAAGTTACACAAAATCTCTTCATAAATCTTACAGTTTTGAAAAACTGATACGTAGCACGACAATGCTATTAAAAATTTTACAGCGATGTTAAATCACAATAAACGTTTCTTTAAGTAGACAGCAAATATTCTAAAAAATACACTGAAATTTGATAAATCAAACCAAATAAAGTGTTTTGGAAACCAAATTTTGGTTGAGATTACCAAAATTTGGTAATCTCAACAAAACTGTTTTTTTCTGTGTAGATTTATGTGTTGAGAAGCGAAAATACATAATCAGTAAGAGATTTAATATACTTTCAAATCGATTTCTCTTCTGACTTGTCATCATCAGTGTTCCAAATAAAAATTGGTTTAGACCGACAAGAAATAGCCTCGATATTTTGAGCGAAGATTAATTAGCAAAAAGAAAAGAGATTGTTTTTTATTTACACTTTATATATGATATCTCAATATATTTATTTTTCAAAACAAAGTGTTTTCGACGAAAACGTATTTTAATATGCAAAAAACTTTTTATCTATAAGAGGAGAAAGACATAAAAATCTAGCAAATATATAAATCTTGCAAGAAAAGAACTGTATTTAATTTTATAGGATATTTTCTGCACAATACTCTTTTGCAAAATATTCGTTTGATGCGTTGTATTGTGTATATACTTTTACTGAATAATGTTGAAAATTGTCTTTTAGACTATGTTCTATTCTCAACTTGCATTTTTTTTTTTCAGAGAAGCAGTTTTATCGTCACTCTTTTAAGCAATGTCCACAACTACAGACGAAAAGATGTGCTTTTCCAGTCGTCCGTCTCGCAGAGGGAAAAAACAAAGCTGCGAAACTGTGGCAAGAGGAAACGTTGTCTCTTCTCGCGTGCAACGTCGTTATAATTATGACACTGCCAGTAAAACGTATATTCATATTTTAAGACGCTGCCTCTGTATGTTTTTTCCGCAAACTGTTTGTACAACCATTTGTCGAGCCGAGAAGAACCAACCGCTTTTGCAGATACAGCGAGACATAAATCAGTTGGCACACTTTTTATTATGACTATACAATATCTATATTTACACACAATCGTTCTTTGTCTGAATAACAAAACTTATTTAAAAACTTTAAGAGAGAGATGTTTCGTTTTTTTTTCTAGCTACGTGACGTGTTAAAAAAAATTATGACTGATGGAAAAGTAAAATTAAATGAAAACCCACTGAAGCTATTTTATTTTTTTCAATGTCTGTTGTACATATCTTCAGGTTTATATTTTCATAAGTTTATACCAATTTATTCGTGTTCCAAATCGGCGTTATTTTCAATCAAGTTATATTGACTCTTTTGATAGTTCTAATATTAATATAAAGCTACGATTGTGATATGTGTTGATGTAATACGCTCTCTCTTCTGTAATCGTATATTGTATTATTCATAGATAAGCCAATCTGTTACGGCATATATGTACGTAATCTCCGCGTAAGCACGAATGTGATCTAATTACATTAATCAACTGTCACCACATTGTAATCGATCGGTCTTCACACGCGCATAGCGTATAATTGTCTATTACCCGGTAACAAAGGTCTTGTGTTGCCGTATAACGATTTTGATGTGACAGGCAGCGGTGCGCAACAAATATCTTTTTTTTTCTTTTAAATTGTCTGTCTACTTCTCGTCTTAATATTTCTGATTTGTGTCAAGAGCGCAAATTGATTATTCAGAAAACTAATAGAAAATAAAATAAATATGTAATTCTTAATTAACTTTTATATATTTCTATTAATTATAATATTTTTCATGAATAGTTCGGATATTCGTCAATATGACGTTAAGAAACAAAAATTGGTATAGAATACAGAACGCTTTGATCGCCAGATATACGGAGACTGCACGGATACTTCGTCTCTCTTCCCATTGTCTGACCATAAAAAGGCGTCATCACTGGCTGATCGAATCCACGACCGGGAGAAACTAAATTTCCGAATTACGAACGCCGACGATCTCTTCCTCTCCCCCCCGTCGATCGTTTCATCTTCCGTGAACGCGCCAAGTTGGCCAGAAGTTCAATTGGAGCTAAACCGTTTCCGAAGTTGCAACCATTGAAAACCGCTCGCCAACTATTATTGGTCCAGGTCGCATAGTATAATTACTGTTCGTCTATCGTTCTCCGTTCCTCTCCACCAACAAACTCCACCATCTCATCCGGCATGGTGAACCTTACCCCCCGACATTCGTACGCCTCGTCTCTATCGAAGCACGTGGAGCCGTCAAACCCAAATCTATCGATCAGCGAACCATTAACTTCGGCCGACTTGCGGAAGAAAATGGGAAGACGGCGGCGGAGACCGTGAACCGACCCGGATAACTTTCGCGGAAACTTTCGCGGAATACGTGAGGTGGAATCGCATGAAAAATCTTGCGGACTATTTTCAGAAGCGAACAAAAGGAGGAAAATCCGCACGCCGAACTTGGTTTCGCGTATACGCGGCCCGTTAAATATATACCGACATTCCGCGAGCGAAACTTGTACCTTGATATTGGCAGCCGATGATTTAGTCGATTTTTCTGTTGGTATTATTAATCCTGAATTGGTCGCGGGCAACGTTAGGTGTTTTCTATCGGTGTTTACGCGCAATGCAATGAATTTAAGAGATATTTAACGCCGTGGCTTTTTTATCGATCGTGAGGAGAGAGAAACGTGTAAAGAAATATGAAAATAAAATTGATGTGTTCTCTCGGGAAACCAATACTTTTAAGTAACGAAGTGACATAGGTATAATCCGTTTTATTACTATACTATATATACGAGAAAAGAGAAGAGAAAACAATGTCATTTTTATAAGTAAACCAAGACTTTTTCGGAAAAACAACGTTATCAAAGTTTTGCGCGCCAATATTTTTGTGAAATAAATATATATGTACCGATCCCTTAATAAACTCTGTGTTTATTTATAAATACTTAAAAAATACGTGGCTGTTGCATATTTTTTTACGGAGACACAACTATCCGATTAACGAACAAAAATCGGTAAAATTTCGACATAAATGTTTAGGAGAAAAATGGAAATAATTTGTTAAAACATTAAAAATAGTCTTATATAACGATATATACATATAAAATGTCATTTCATTTGTTTCTTTGATCGCAGAAGCCCCTTGAAAACGAATAGTATGGGAAAAGCGATTTTTAGCATGACGTATTCAATTTCACGAGGGTATGAGCTCGCTTGTTCGATACAAAGGCTCGTCATAAAAATGCGCGGTATTCACAATTTAAGTAATACTACACGACTCTCGAAGTGGTCAATTGGAACTCACACAAGGAACAATTGCAAAACATACGATGATTTTCATCGATAACCGAACGTAACTTGCTTTAAACTTTATACTGTTAATTTTTACGCTTATAAATCACACAATTCTTTTTTTTTCGCAGAGTCGCGGAGAGATAGTTTGCGGCTCGATTTAAGCAAAAACAAACAAAGCAATTGTCACAAAAAACCTTGATGTATAAATGTGACAAATATAAAATTTAACACGATCGTTTCAACATGTATATTCACCTATGAAGCTTTTTGCATTCGCAAATAATCGACAAAGATGCACATTCTGTAGCTGCATTTTCATCGTTTGCGAGCAACGCAAGCGGCTAACACGCAGCATAAAAGCAGCACGAATAGACCATATTGGACAAAGGACTGCACTTTCTGAGATCGTTTCAGGAACCACGAAGCGGGCTCCGCGATTCCCGGATGGTCGGTGGAATTAGTAATTCTGTAGACAAAAGATAATTTATCGAAGTTCTCTCTCTCTCTCTCTCTCTCTCTCTCTCTCTCGTAAGCGGAGCTATTACCTTTTCAGTCAGCGAAGCAGCCACTGTAAGCACCGCTTATCCTCTTACTTACAACTAGCCCACTTATTAGTTTACAGGGGCCTCGATGAATAGCAATTTTCCGTTCATCGTAAATGAACTGTCAAGACGATAGCCATCGACTTGGAGGATCCGCTCGTCTTTTTTTGCCGATAATGTCGCGATATACCACCGGACATTATAGGTATTATCGGAAAAGACTGCATATAACCAGAAGAAATGAGACCGCGCGCGCTAAGCTTTTTATTGGAACTACTCTTTGTATTAAAACGGCTAACTGTTACATAATGTTTTGATCTTTAAAATTTGGTAAGATACAATAAATGAATGTTTTCTACAACAACCTTAGCGATATTATATCAAAACGGTATGTGCTTGTAGATAATTTCTCTCTCTCTCTCTCGTATACGCACAAAGTCAATACTTTGTTTGCCAGTCTTAAATTTATATAACAAATATAGAATCTAAAAATATCTGTTATTATTACACTGTTGTTTTGTATAAATATTTTATCAAGAGAGAAAGAGAGAAAGGGAGATTTCCGGAAAATATTTTCAACTCGAAAACTAAAATAAAATCCACAACTCTTGTTTACTCATAACAGGAATGCGAAATACATTGTTCGCGCTACTGAATTTATTAGTGGCACTTTGCGTTCTTTCTCTTCTGCTTCGTCGATAAATATCACGGACTGAAAACTATAGCGCCGGTTTCCGTGGCGGAATCGAATTCCGCTACGCACGTCCGTAACAAGAGAGGCGGCACAACTTTATTGATTTATGTTATTAAGGACGAGAAAAAAATATTGTGATACTTTACGCGTACAGTCGCGTAGCGATATCGTCATCGTCATCATCATCATCATCATTCGTCCACGACTCGTAATAGGATTTCGACAATGTGCACGAATGCATTTCAGTCGTGCGCACCAAACTCGCGTGTTCCAAGCCGCGCACGTGTTCATTCAAATAGCTTCGGGCGGAGAAGTCTTGTGCATCGATCGATGGCCGATAATTACTCCCGATGCGAAAATTACTGCAGGTTATATCAGCTCGCGACGAACGTACGACGCGGAGTCTCCTCTTACCCTCGGTATTACTACCGTATATTAGACTCTTAAGAGTGATTAATGCTATTTCCGATAATAGTACGTTGCACTCACAGGTTTAATTGTGCTCGATAAAGTGATCACGTAATGTTGTTTCTTTATCGCGTTTGTATTTGCACAGAGAACGGTACTTCAGAGATTTCGCACTTTCTCTTTTATCTGTGCGGATC
Source organism: Pseudomyrmex pallidus (assembly GCA_014825455.1). Lineage (NCBI taxonomy): Eukaryota > Metazoa > Arthropoda > Insecta > Hymenoptera > Formicidae > Pseudomyrmex > Pseudomyrmex pallidus. Next base: position 6,151 of record QVNV01005577.1, on the reverse strand, counting down.
TCATATATTAAACTTTTTTTCTTTCCGCGCGACTTCTATTTTACTCTCGGCTGAATAACCGTTTTAAAAACAAAATGTGAATTTTCAAACTTACAAAGAGAGATTAGTCGGTGGGGGGCGATTCAGAGACTTTATTTGGCGCGTTTCACGCGTGAAAGAGAAATCAGTTCGTTTCAGCAACCGAGAATAGAGTCTCGTTGAGATAAGGCAGATACGATCTGCGGCCATAGTGCTGGTTAATGACCTGCTGTTTATGCAGGAAAAATGTGGCGGAAGGGTAACGGATGGTTGCACGGAAGCGGAGATGAAGAGACGCATTGAGGTGGAGAGGAGAGGAAGAGAAAGGCGTCGAAACGTAAAGGGTCGGAGGGAGAACGACAAGGAGGAAAGGGTCGTTGTACCGTAGCTGCAAAACCTCCCTTTCGTCATCGCGAATTGCTCCATTAAAAAGTTGAAGATAGAAATTGTCGGTCTTTAACGCACAAACGCGCCGTCTATTTATTACTTCGTAAAATTTTTAAATCCGGAAAACAGTTCCTTCTCGGATGTACACACGACCGTCGTCGTTCTCGACAAAGTTAGTATTCGTCTCGTGTGTTCGTGCGAATGCAGTTTCTGCGAGTAATCACACCTCTTTTCCGCGTTCATGTCGTCTCAGAATTACGACTGTAGTCGCTACGGTAAATTTATGCGCGATACGGATCTCTTACGCGAACAAACTAGACTATAGGGAGAAACGCTGATGCGACATATTTTAATCCTTCAGTTGCGAAAAGACAAGACACGAGATACGAGCGATAGGATGTAAAGTCTTGCGCAATCTCGGTGAGATTTTCAACTCGCTCGACATTTAATAACGCGCCGAGGAATTTAAATTGTGATTTTGTATTTTAAACGGATTTGAAATATAATATGATACATGTGCGTGACTTTTGGACTCCGCTATGCGAAAATTCGTAACCGACGGCGAGTTACGCTCGTCCCGCTCGATCCAATTCTGTAGCAAATAAAATTAAAAATGAATTTATCACCTCAATCGAGCGAACGCTCGCGGGCGTAATTTCTTCATTATTGGTGACGCTAAATTCATCGTTGTTCATCGGGCTATTGGGCGCTATTGTGTCACGAAATCGATTTATTAGTGCCGATTATACGTGCGGCAGAGAGAACTATACTGTCTATTCGCGCGGCGCTTTTTCGTCCGTCACACTTATCGCTCCTCGCAGTTTCCGTCGGCGAGAAACTTGCAGCAAAAAGAGATGAAAGAAAGCTCGCGGGCGAGTGGAGCCACGAAAGGAAGGAGCAAACTGCATTGTGATAAAGCGCGGTGGTCGGAGCGGTCGCTTCCTGCTGGAGTGCGCGGGATAACGGGCGACTTACCGAATATGATTTATGCCCCAATATAACTGGGCAGCGATAAAATAAGGAGCCATCTTTACGTCCTCCATTTTCTCGCCCCGTTCGTCGTGGCGCACCGCCGCCGTGCCGCCTTACCGCCCGTTTTCCAGTTCCGGAAAATCGTTTGCGAACACCTTTCTGCGGGTGTATATTTGCGACGCGTATAACCACGCGAAATTGTGAAAATTAAAATCTCGGAAAAGATGATCGACAAATCGCCGCGGTTGTAATCCGTCGAAAATGTGTTCACGAGGGATTACAGTAGTCGAAAACTTCGCTTCTTGTTTTCCAGAAATTAGTTACGATTTTGCGACTTCTCTTCGCGCGGACATTGGCTGTGTGCGCGACTTCTTTCTCTTCCGATTTCTCTGTCCCCCTATTTTTCCCGAGCACTTAGGTGAGCGCGGCACTCGTTTTTTTCTTGCGACCTTTCTGCTCCGGGCTAATCGACCGAATGATTTTTAAGGGCGATTCTGAAAACTTCCGTCGATCCAGCTAACTGAGAAAGGAGGCTCGAAGCCTCGTGGAGAGCGAATAAAGTCGCGAAGGGGCTTCTAAGAGGAAGGAATAAGACGGAGGACTTCATCGTCGCGACTGATTGGTCGATTTGTCAGCTACACCTCTCGCTCTCCCACCTGCCTCTCCTCCTTCTCCTCCACCGATCGTCTAGCCCTCATGAATCAGGGTGCTCGGACTCTCCTTGATGGTTAATTGAACCGGTCGGGCTGCTGATCCGACGAGCTTCCCCCTCTGAACCCGTCTCCACCCAGTTGCGATTGATCTCGGGATCGACCAACTTTGGCGCAAGAACGAGATAAGATCGATTGGCCAAGCTTTTTTCGGCGCGACACTTCCGGCATTCTCTTTCATGTTTTGTGCGACGGAAAGAAATATCGTTTTTTGCCGTCAGATAAAAGCCGAGACTACTTTATCATACGAGACGGAACTCTATTACCTGTGATAATAGAGATTGATTTTTCGTGTGAGTCTTACATATATATATATATACGTTCTTTTGAAAGTCGGCGGATAAATGCGACTGAGATAAGAAACTATTGACATCGTGCGACGATTTCTTTCGCTTTGTTGTCTTTCCTCAATGTAGAAAAATAAATTACGCCCTTTCACACGCGAATTTTGTTTCATAAAATGAAGAGAAACACAACTTGTATCATTTTTTTTTTTTTTCGTCGCAGTTAATTTCAAAAGCTTCAAACGAGCGTTACCTCTACTTCAACGGAAATGAACAAAATTCTCAAAAACTGCGAACACGTAGAAAAACTTTCTCGAGAAAGATGCTTTTTTCTCGAGTCTCTCGGCATTTAGACCAGAATCTGCGATAGATGCAGAAGATATATTATATAGAAAGGAGTCGAGAGATAAACATTCCCTCGGCGTTCGCATTAATGAAATAAACAGAGCAGCTTGCGCCGTAGTAGTTGTTTGAAACGATCGGCGCGAGAATATCGCGCGCAATAACGAATAAGCAGAAACGTGTCACGACCATGCCGACGCATTAACTTTTTAAAGTAGTTAATGATTCCCTTGCTGCAGAATATCTCCTCCTCGTATCTGAATAAATTACGAAAAAAAAAAAAGAAAGTGCTTATCCGCGGACGCGGGGCGGGCGTTGGAGGGCGAGGAGGCTGGGTACGAATTTAATAAAGTACGACCGCGTGATAAATCCGTGCTCACTTAGTAATGCGGCGGCTCGCGGAAGCTGAAAAACAAAACTTAAAGAAGACACATCGCGGGAAAAATTCTAATGAATAGTAATGGCCGGGCGGGCTATGAAGAGGAAAGAGAGGATACGACTACACCTGCAGGGCCGTATCGCTCGGTAGACTCTTTACGACTTTAGCCGCGAATAATGAGAGAAAAAACTAGTCGGACCGGTCTCGACGCGTTACCCTCTGAAGAAAGCGTAATTGGCGAGAGGATGGGGTGTTCCGCCCTATCCTTTCTCTCCGCGCGTATCGACCACCACATTGTTCGAGTTCACGGAATTATCGAGAATTCACCTCGAATGTCTTTAATTACCGTCTCACGACGTAGTTAAGACCGCGGTATCTCTTATCATTGGAATTATGAAAACGTCTAGAGAGCGCAATGATTCTTGAAAAAAGAAAGAGAGAAATAAAAATTAACAATGACACACATTGTGTGTGTGTGTGTATGGTGTGCAGAAATTTTTTCGGCTATGTGATTTTTGGCGGAAAAAGAGAAAGAGGGTCAGTAAATGTGAAGAGGATGGGGGGAGGAGGATTAAGGGATTATCGTCCCAGGCAATCTGCGAAAAAATGTGCGTCTACCTATTCTTTATTAGAGAGAACATACATTAGCCCGCCGGACAAAATTTTTTTTTTTTTTTTTTTTTTTTTTTTTTTTTTTTTTTTTTTTTTTGATTCTCTAACATATGCTGTGTTCTGTGTGTGCTTTCGCTCCCATTCGTTATGTTGGTGCCGTAACATATGCGAGAGATATGTAACATTCATAAACGGAATATATTATGTGTAGGTAATCCATCTAGCTATTGCATCTAATTATATCACTAAAACATTAGTCGGATTACGTGTAAATATACAAGTGCTTTTTTATTTGACGTGCACAGAGAAAACACTGCTATAGGAATTTTTGTCGAAAAGATTGCGTGAAACAACAAATGCAGCTTAGAGATTCCTTCATGTTCTTTGATACATACATATGTACTTACATATAGTTCAGACCAAAAGTTTGAAGCACTTTTAATCAACCGTGAAGCTGATCCAGTTAGCGCTCACTCTCCAAGAAACATTATTTCTCTCAGAATTTTCACGGTTTTCAGACTCGCGTTCTCGTCTGCAATTTCTCGCATTGTACAATATGCAAACCAAGAGACTGTTTTTTAGCTGCGAATTGCAACTGACACGTTGCAAAATCTCTGAATACAACTTTTGTAAACAAGTGCGGTATTTTTTTTATCAAAACTGTATCGGTATATACGAGGTATTAAACACGACTGATGTAACGACGCATTCAGAAATCGGTATTGTGTATCGCGAATTTGCACAGGCAGCGCGGCGCCACATTTTCATTAAAACAAGTTAACGTGGCGGGCGAAGGTGTCGCGCACGGACGCGTAAACATGGCGTTAATATCTCAGTTTAGAGCGTAATACTGCGACTCTATTACGGCGCGCGAATAGGTGAGCGCGTTTGTTTGTAACGCCTGTGTAAACTGGTAGGCACGTTTCTCCGTAATTCATACGTATATGCGGTGGCCCCGACGATAAAGGCAACGCGTTTTACAGCACCATCAGCTTTCGCCAAGAGGGATGAATTCGTTTAGGAAACCACGCGGAAACCACCGACCAAAATAGAACCGAGATATAGATCGAAACATATATGCGATCTTTCAGTGATTTCTTATTGTATTTTTTGCCATTTATTCAAACTTATAGTTTTTGTCAATAATATTAAAGATGGAAAAGGCAAATCTTTGTGTTTTCTCACCATTATGTGCAGTAGCTACTTTTCATGATTTTGATTTTAAAATGTTTACCGCAACTATTTCATTTGGTCGCAAGTACGAAAGAATATCAATATTTATGTGGTTAATATCTATAATGCTTGGAAGGAAGAATCTTTCATGTAACAGGTCGTATGACGAAAATGTAAAAGTCTAAAGTTTAACTAAGGAAAATGAAGATGTAATGGAAAGTCCAATAAAAAGTTTATAGCGGAAACGGCGTTTCTTCGACGCTTTCTTGCCTCCCTTCCCTACCCTATACCTCTCGTAGTCTCGAGGCATAAATTTAGGTTAATGAAGAGTACAACGATTATAAGTTAGCCGTTAGACATTTCCCCCGCAGTTTCATCAAAAACTGAAAAGTAACTAAGTTGGCATTTCAATTAAGTGCTTAACAAATACGCAAGATCCGCTTCGGTCAATGCGATATTACTTTCGCGACATCGCATTGCTTCTATCTTAATTATTTCGAGAATTTTTATCTTGTCAGTTGAGAAACAACCAAAACAGATTTGAACATCCCAGCTGCCCGGACGCGAAAGCGTGCGAGGAAGAGCTGACTAGAGAGAGATTTATGAAAAATTAACCGCGTGAAGAGCAGAGCAAACGTGTTCGCGCAACTTTGAAGGCAAACTTTCGGCGCGGTTAACAGAGCGTCACACAATGTGAAGAGCACAGGTTGGCGCATTGAGCGCGCATCCTTGCAGGATTTAACATGCCACTAACACTTACTGTGTGATAGTAGCTCGCGCGCTAGCATGAACAGTCCTAAATCGATCGGGTCGATCGATCGATCGATCGAAAACGAGCGAACTACGCGCCTGTACACAACGGCCCGCGCGTGTAAACGCGCCGGTGTAAACGCGTCGATAAACACGTAAGTCCACATCGTTACGCGCGACCACGGCCTTCGACAAGCTATGTCCCTCACGTCTGGCAAACTCTCTGTACCCGATTTTACGAAGACCTATGTTACGTCATGCATCGAGCGACCGGGATTAGCATAGTCATGCACGCGCGTGAGCATACGCTGCCTCGCATAGCTCGTCAGTTTTCAACCGACCCATAGCCGATTCCGTTCATTTATAATCGAAAAATCGTCTTAATTGTCGGTATCTTAAGATTTTCACTGCTTATGCGCCGCGGTGTGTGTGTGTGTGAATTTTCATTTAAGCATCTATGCTGAAAATCAACTTCTTTACTTTACGTGTATTACAAGTAGCGTCTTAGCTCGCATACTCTTGCC
>QVNV01005576.1:0-53076 GCA_014825455.1 Pseudomyrmex pallidus | reverse complement strand
ATATTCGGCATATAAATTTGCATAATGAAATATAATAGAGTTAATTTGTGTATAAGTATGTATAATTATATATGAAAAATTTTTTACCGTGAAGACTTTTTTCTTTTCTTATCAAACAAGTTTACAAGGCATTCGATAAATAATTTATGTGCATATTGTACATATTATACACATGTATATAAATTATGTACATATATGTATATACTATTTTCGTACTTGCAACAAAGAATTATTACGGTGTTTCAACGAAACGTTGTTTTTATTTAGAGAGTTGTTATATACATATGTACACAATTTATGTATATTTGTTTTAATTATTAATTATTTTATTAATTATTTATTTTAATTATTAATATTTTTTATTTAAATGAACTGGTTTACACATTGTGTTTTACACATTGTGTTTGTAAAAATAAGTTCTTTAGGAACATCTCTTATTATTGTAAGAAATTAGTTAAATCGAAAATTATTTGTACGTGTCGAATTTTGCGTTATGCGAGTAGTTTCGGTCTGGATCTGTTTCTCATTTGTCGTAACAGATCGCGTTTTTAACGCGTGATTCGTGTCTAAGGACAGCACGAATATAAGTATAGGTAGAACGTGCCAATCATGCCTCGTTCGTGTGAACAACGCTCGAAGAACGATTTGACTTCGAGCAGTAGCGAAACCGTCGTCCTACGCGAAGCAGCAGCAGACGCAACAACAAAACACGTTTTCCACTCAGCAAAAGTAAACATTCTATCAAGGCTGTGTTCCAATTCCTCACTCAGGTATATTTTATCTTTATTACTCACTAGATATGAAACAATGATAAAATGACACTCGGATGCACTCGGGTGGGAAATCGGAACGCAACCCAAGGTGTATAATAGTGTTAGTATTAATAAAGTGTGTTCTGTGACGCGTATGTAATGTATATTCAGTTTTTCTCACAGACAGGAAAGTGCTTACATTATTCCTTGATGTTATCAAGTCGGGTTTGCTTTTATTGTATAATAATGACTCTCAAAAACACTTTTGACAATCATAAATTGAGATACTCGCGTTTTATATTTTGACAATAAGATCTCCTTTTTAAGGAACGGAATAGGTCTCGGGAAGTCGTCCGCCGGAATCTCCGGGATTTCGAAATATCCCGATATTCCGCCCGACGTCTCCGCGGAAGAGATTGGTTCGCAGAAGACGGTACGCAGAAGCCAATGTGATTGCCAACGTGGATACGAAGGGGAATTGTGTGCGCGGCAGGTCACGTCGTGCTTCACTTAAAACAAATAAAGGCCGCGGCAAAACCGTAGGACGGAAGCAGTAGGTAAAACGGATAAACCTAAACCCTAAGGATCTCTTGTCCTTCCCTGTGATGCGTCTGTATATACATGTACCAACGTTCGGGACGTACTTGCAACGAAAAATTGTCACGGTGTTTCCGCGAAATGTCGTTTTTATTTAGAGAATTGTTAAATACGGAAATTAAATTACTCTGTGCAACAGTTTCTTATCCGTAACATCTTTTAATGATACGAGGACTAGAATAACAAGATTATCAAAATGATTGATAATAAGCTTACGTAAAAACCAATTTGTTTTAATTTTTTTCATTTATGCAATTACAAATCGTAGCACGGAAACGTATCTTGGAATGAATTAATATTGTTTTTCAAATCTAGATTTATGTCGCGTTTTGCGGAATAATTTGACATTTAATTACTCGCGAATTCTGCAGTTGCATGGGTACTGAAAAAATATTTGCTAAACTGCGCAGTACGTCCGATAACCCCACTCCGTGCGTGAGTCATGTAACGTTCTGTCAATTTACAATGCTTGATACAGTCTGCACGTAGCGAAGTGCTGGCAGTGAAAGAAACGTGTTTGAATGAGTTAGTTTAATTTATTGCGCTCTGTGACCACTTGTAACCACATATATTGACGATACCGCAAAGGCCAAAGTCTTAAGGTAGTTGTTTCGCAAATTGCAATAAATAAGAAAATTCTGAAAATTTAACTGTATGTTAATAGATATGTTATCTAGACAATCGTGAAGTTTCAAAACGATTCACCGTCTAGTTTATGAAATAATCCTTATCAAAGATCGCATTTTTCTTATGCATTATATATACAAAACTCTAACAAAGCTAGTATTTAAATTTTTAATATTAAAAAAAAATAATACCAAAGTTTTCAAAAACAGATATGTAGTAGAATGACACATTATGAACAATAAGAAAAAAAACCAAAATACATATACCAAAGTGTACCATACGATCGCCAAAAATTGCTTTTAGTTTCGGAGATATAGTGGTAAAAAGAACTGAAGTTTTCCTGTTATTTAGCGTGTGGAGCGACGTTGCCAGATCGTCACTCTGAGGATCGATTGTGTATCACCCAATGTAGTGAAAATTACAAAAGTGAGCAAATTTCCTAAAATATCTATGATCTTATTGGTCAACAGCTAGTGAATTTGTTTACTTTTGTAATTTTCACTACATTGCATAGATACACAATTGATCCCCTCTGTGGACAATGTTTTATGTGTGTGCATCGGAAAGATACCTACTTTCTCTGTGTGCGAGAGCAGACTGTACAAAAGTTTTCAGTCAGTATCGCTAGAAAGTAAGGTTTCCTAATCTATACTCAAACATAAAACTTTTGGATCGGACTGTCGCAAAACAACTACCTTAGCTAGTTTTGTGTTTTCAACGAATAAGCAGGTACAAATAAACAAAAAAACACAACAACGCAAGTAAGTGCGGTTTAACGCGCGCGCGTTGATATTGTTATAATAGAAATGTCATTCTTACAAATTTACGACCGAGTTTAACGTTACCATACAGCTGTAGACGTTCATGATTGCGTTTTTTTATGCGCCTGAAATTATTTTCGGCTCGGTAGTTATTAGTGGCATGTCAACTGCGAGCTACGTCGTACTTGCAGACAGGCAATTATGGATCGTTGGCTTGGTAAAACCGCAGTCGTTACCGGCGCTGCAGCCGGCATCGGCAAAGCAATTACACGTGCTCTTCTGCGAAACGGAGTGAACGTGGTTGCTCTGGATGTCCATAAAGAAGGATTGGCGAAATTCGATGCGGAAAGTAAGTCGGAAGGTTTTCCGGGCACGTTACATACCATATGCTGCGATATATCTCGCGAGGAAGACGTCAATGCAGCATTCGCGACTATCGAAGATATAAGCGGTGTCGACATTATGATCAACAATGCCGGAGTCAGCTCTTCTACACCCGTAGTTGGTACGAATTTAGATTTAAGCCGGAAAATTTTTATTCAGTTAAAATTAGTTTTACAAAATTAATTTTAGAAAATTTTTGTAACCGAGTTTGAGTATTTATATATATTATTTATCTGTCACATTTTGATTGTCTTTATAATGTGAGCCTGTGATAACTTTCCTCCGTTCTGCAATGATTTGTTTGTACATATGTTATATACACTTTGCGCAACATGCATATACACTTTATTTCAAAATTATGCAACAAATCTGTTTGAAATTAACGTGAAATAGCAAATTAATTTCACGTATTTATGCAAATTGCTATGTTACAATTGCTATATTATAATTTATTATTTTGTAAACTAAATAGATGTAACATATGTATGTGTGTATGTTGTATTTATATGCAAGTGGAAAGCATGCATTTATACAAGTACATTTGGCGCATTTGCAGAATTGAGAGTTTGTTAAAGGTTCCTCTCTCGTTTAAGAATCGAGTTTCGAAGTGTTATTTAAGATCGTTGAAAAACGCAGCGGCCTCTTGCGCTAAAAAAAAAAAAAAAAAAAAAAAAAAAAAAAAAAAAAAGCGAGGCCCTTGCTTTCACACGCTGCGTAATACAGTTTCACGATGGCGGACGGGCGGGCTTTTTCACTGACGGTATAACAGTGGAAGCGCTCTCTCTCTCTCGCGCGCGCGTTGTGTTGAGGCATATTTTAAAAAATTCCATAAATTACACTTGCAGAGAGCGACAGAAAGACATTTGAGAGACTGTTAAATATTAATGTGCTCGCAGTCGCTGTGTGCACGAGCAAGGCGGTTCGCTCGATGCGCCACCGAAATGTCGAAGGACATATTTTCAATGTCAATAGGTATCGTAACTCAATAATTCGTTGCTGCGACGTTGCTTCGAAAATATTCTCTCGAGCTACGCGAGAATTTTTTCGGTTCACTTGCTGCGCATTTTATAATAACAAACAATTTTGATTTGCGTAGTATTTTGGGACATCAAAGTCTGGATTCGTCATTTTTTTCAAATGGTCTCAATGGCTTTAATTTGTATCCTACTTCTAAGCACGCAAGTGTTGCTTTGACCGAAACGGTGCGACGAGAGATATCGGTCTTGAACATTCCCATTCGAATTACAGTGCGTATATTTAACCAATAATTTAAAATGAAATTTACAAAAGACATTATTTGATCGTGTAATGTAAAAAGAAACTTTATTTAGTGCTCTGTTTCTTTCTTTTCATTACACGTATCAGTACAAATGATTTTACTCACACGATCTTTACAGAGCGTTTGTCCTGGTGTTGTAAAACCGACGGGACTACTGAGCGATAATTCAAATAAATTCTTATCAGAATGCCCGGCTATTAAGCCAGAAGACATAGCGGATGCAGTTATCTATGCTCTTGGAACGCGACCGCAAGTTCAGGTTACACTTATCACACTTATTGTTAACGTACTCGCCCGACGATAAGCGCGCAACATTTGTTTTTTACTTGTTTTATTTTTTAATTCCAGATTACAGAGATCAAACTTCAGCATACCGGAGAATTTGTATGAGTATGTCTGTTGAGACGGGTCATTTAAAATGTTAAACGGTGAAGGGGTTACAGAAACGATGGAAGTTACAGAAATGATTATTAAGAGTGGATTGAAACATTGCCACTCACACGTAAAAAATTTGTAAGCAATTTGAATATCGTGTATTTTACTCAATAAAAAAAATTGCATACACAATGAGTCAGCGCACGGCACACAGTCGAAAATCCATAAGATTCGTTCCGCTCGAACTGATTTTCTATAAGCAGCGAATACAATACAGAGTTCAATTAATTTATTTTTTTTATTTTTTTTGTATAATACAGCTGAGTTATTTGGTAAATAATATAATTACGATAAAAATATTTGTGACCTCGACAAAATATCGCTGAGCTTATTTTCAATTGTATTTTAATTTCATGTATCTGCAGAAAGATACAAAATTCAAACGCGTTACATAAAGTCCGTTTATCGCGATTTATCGTTATCGGCGATACACGCGACCATGTAATAGCTCTATTTGAATTCCGACGAAGTGGTTGCTGTACACAACCGGCTACATTCTGCTTGACGCATGACAAATGCTGCATTTGGCATTTACACCTATTTTCCACGCACATCGTTGCACATCGTGCGTGTGCGTGCTTCTAAACACGAACTTCCGACGACGACAGCGGCTCGCATTATATTGAGCTCGACTGTCAACCGGGGAGGCATTCGAACGAGCGATAGTTAAGGTGTCAAACAAGTTCCGTCGTACGCGCTCCGACCGAGTTTGGGAGAGGGGGGGAATACGCGTCGTGTTATCGGCTGCATGGAGGAAAATTGATTCTCCCTCGCACGCGTGCAATGGGTGTTTCTATCAAAATCTACGTATACGCTTCAAATTCGTGTAATAATAGAGGTCACACATTCAGCAGAGTGCAAATTTCGAAAATGTTTAGCGATTTGTGTGTTTGACATTTATGTTTAAAGAAATATGATTTGTATCGACAAATTTATTTGTCGGCCTTCGTCGACAAAAGCTACAGTCGTTCGCAAAATAATCTCGGTAAACTAATGTCTAAAAGAATTAATTGTTTGAAATACAAATTTAATTCGATATTTAAAATTTCTGTAGAAAAGATATACGCTATGAGATATTATTATTGCGCATTTGCGCTCGAATTAATTCTCAACGGGACGTTATTATTTTTGTTAAGTTTGTCCTAAGTAATTAATTATTTTTCTTTACATCAGCTAATATTATATTATATCCACATCGAAACAACGAGCTGCTTAAGTTACAATAGCCGCGCACACTTTTGCCTTACTTGCTGCAGTACACAATTAATAACGCGAAGCCATGCAAAGAATCCGCCGCTTTTATTCTTCACTTTTAGTTGCTCTTAGTCGTTACATTAAGAAAAGACGGAAGAAGAGAGGGGGAAATAAGAGAGGGGAAGAGGGGTAAAAAGGAGGGTGCAAAACGCGGAAGGGCAGCAGCGGAACGATGATCGATAAAGACTTACTACGGTTCTTCATGGGGCTGTCTGTATGGACGGAGAGCCGGCATTTAGGAATTTATATTAAAATATGTAAATCTATCGGCGCGGGCATATTTGAAAACAGATAAATTATGCCGGCCGTGTATTGCGTTCCCGCGGTAAAATATCGACAGCGCGATGGGAAGGGGTTGAGACCGACGGCGGAAGCGGAGTTCCTCGCATAACGGCACGTTCTGTCGACCAGCAGAAATGCGATTTATGACGATCATTGTGTAACGATCATAAATTATCTCGTTATTTACGCGGGACGCTTACACAAGCCCGGCAACGCGCCGCAACAACTCTGCGTTATTGTTTTTCCGCGCTCTCTTTCGCATCTTCCTCAAATAGTAACACCTGATGCTTCCAAATTCTGATATTTCGCTCGGTCAGTTTGCATTTTGCGCGCGATGAATTTATCTCTCCCCCCCCCCCCTTGTACAAGTCGGCATTGTCAAATATTTGTCCGTAAAATCGAGGTGCTAATTCGAGATTGCGCGAGATATCACGTAGATTTATTTTAATTAACAACACAGAGAGATCGCAAAAGAATCGCTTCGCAAATTTGATTGTCACATCTCTTTGTGTAATTTTGAAATCAACAAACTGTTATGCATTTGAGGAAAGACGCGCTTAGCGAATTTCTGAATTCACAAGGATGAAGGACCAGATGTTCCAGGAGAACTAACGTCCCGATTTAACTTCCTTAAATGCGTTCGTAACTGGTTCTGACAGGGAGCGCACTCACCTTCTCTTCCCTACTAACACGTATGCTAACACGTATGCTAACAGTTGTTTGACCGTGTTTCTCTCTCTCTCTCTCTCTCTTTCTCTGCGCGTTTGCATTTGAATAACTCTCAGAAACTACACTTTAAAGCACATCTTCCGCGAGTTTAGGCGATTGATGAATGTATACTCACGACTCTAGACTGTGTTATTTTTTCTCGATTTACGATATAAACAATCGCTAAAGATCAAAGTGAGTTTGGAAAAGGATTGAAAAGTATTTTCAAAGAACAGGGCGAATTCGAGGAATCGCGATCGAAAGCTCGACGAAACGGGATCTCGCTAGTGGAAGTTTTCGGGCGCCGTTTTATTATTTGTCAAAGGATGAGCACGTGATGAAGCGCAGCTGGATACGGCGACAACGAGGAGACATTTTCGGGTTGCTAAGGGTTCGCGAGACGGGGTTCGGGGTGGCTGGATGGGTTCGTTAGTGGAACACTGGCAGTGCAAACATGCCCGCTTAAACCAGCTGCGTACGTGCGCCAATGCGGTGTCAGATTTGAAGTGGTTCGCGGTGACGGCGTGCACGTGACGTGTCGGAACGAAACGCGGGGCGCCACGCAGCGAGAGAGCTTTCCGACGACGACGACGACGACGACGGTGACGATGACGATGACGATGACGATGACGATATTCGCGCGGATATTCGAACGGTCCACACCGGGCTGAATATCGAACGAGCTCATCTGTTGACTTATTAAAGACCGACTGTGGGGAGAGAAAAAAAAATTGGAGCGAAGGCGGAAAATTTGATTCTCGGGATTTCGGCCGATTTTCGTGTTCATCGCGCCGACGTGGTGGTGACCCCAATTATTCCGCCGCGAATGAAAGCCATTTTCCCGGAGTAACTATGTCGTGCGGTTCCGAGCGTATTCCGGGGCATATATTCCTGATAGAAGAGGATCAGAGAGAGAATTCTCGCGCGCCGGTGTCACTGGTTCAAGGTTTTTAAGAGCGGATGTTGAATCAATCTCATCGTTGCGAAAATCTGGCGAACTGTATTAAAAAGAAAAAAGAAGAAAAAAAATGAATTGGATTTTTACAGATTGAGTAATCACGTGTCTTGCGGTGAAAAAAAATTAGATACACTCGCCGTGTTTTTTCTTTTGTCTCTTAATTATTATTATTTTTTTTTTTTACAAAGAAATACCCTTTTTTTTAAGCAAAGGCACGAGGCGTTTTAATATGGCGTGTATACGCCGCCGTCGCAGCTGCAGGTGGCCGCACGGCGGCGCGTATTCTGCTCATAAGCACAACCGGCTTAAGTAATACCGCGTGCGTTATCTCGTCGGTCGCTTCGCCATTCTCCCGAAATCTTCGCGCGCGACCGTCCCTTCCTTCCTTCCTTACTGCCTAACCCCTTCTCACTTAATCCGCAGTTGCGAAACTGCGAAGCGGAGAAGTTGCGGAATAGTTTGCTCTCTCGCTCGACGAGTATGAATTTAATCGCGTTTTGCAGCTCCCGCTTGTCGCGTCGAATTCGACACCGTTATATGCGCGTGTAAACGACGTGCGGAGGAGGCGCGAGAAGTCGACGGATGAGTTATATATGTAGTTTGCGCATAAAAACACAGATAATAAGTCCGCGTGTGGAGAAAAATCACCGGAGATTGCAACTCGTTCGCAAAACTTTGATTTTCCGCTCAGTGTTGCGACGAAGGGCGTATCTCTCGCGAATGAAAATTACAGCGCGACTCTCTCTCTCTTTCTCTTTTGCCGAGCTTGCGCGCGCGCGCACGCGAATCTTTCGTCTCTCCCGCTATAAATCCGTTTGCATCCCGGCGACATTCATGAGGGAAAAAGATGCGCATAATGTTATCAACGCATTCCCGACATGGCCGCGCATAGTTTAATCCACTGCGACGCTGATCCCCCAGCGGTACAGCGATGAATTCCGTCCTCGCCGTTGCGAGTAATATCGGGCGAGGTTAAAACGAGAGAGTCTGAAAGATCATTTGAATAATGTAGATAAGTTTACCTCGCTCTCGCGGAAAATACAGAAACAAGAAAGATCGCGATTTCTCTTGCGAGAGGGAACGTGCGTTTTAGTCCGGTTCAGAAAATATGCGAGGCTGCTTCGCCAATCTGACGAAACACCGAAGAGAAGATTTGCGCGCGAGAGAAACTTGTTTTAAGTAAAACAGAAAAAAAAAAAAGAAAAATAACGAAATGTAATAATTCTTTGCACTCCCAATTCTTTTTTTTATTCGTCGGGAAAAGAAATGTTCAAAGAAACATCGTTGGACTCGATTTGGATTTCGCGTAATCGTAAAACTACATATGTGCTCAATCGCGTTTACGTGGAAAGACAAGGAGAATAGATAAACCGCGCTGTATGACGGAAAAGACAAGACACTCGTATAAAGTGTAATATAATGCCATATATAAGAACAGCAATCACACGCGAGATTTATAAAGCGGGGTTCTGTTTCGCAATTGAATAGGATAGTAGGGACAAAGCGAACGCGCATATAATTTCACGTGTGTACCTCGTCCTTTGGCGGCGATAACGCGCCATCAGGATGTTTAAACGAACGGGATTATTGCCGCCAGGCAATCGTTATTGCCGCAAACGACTCGCCCCCGACTGCCACTTACTTCATATTCAGCTGTTCGCTCACGTATAGGTGGACGACGAGAGCCCGAGATGACGTCGTTAACGACTCGCGCGAGAGCGCGTCGCTTTTCCATGGGGTGCGCTTAACTCCTGCGGCCGAGGGAGAATCGTCGGGGATTGCAGTTACGACGAGCGTCTGCATGGCGTAACGACAGCGCGCTCGTGATTTAAACGGTATATCAAGTTGCCGGTTGCCGCGCGGCAGCGGCGGCGGCGGCAGCGGCGGCGGCGACGGCGCGTGTGTCGGGGGTATTATCGTCATTGCGGCCATTATCGCGAAACGATGGCGTTCATCCCGCTCCTTCCCACGTTTTCACGTGCCGAGTCGCCATGAGGCCTCGAACTGGTCGCGATAATCAAGTTATATCCCGAGCGAATCGTGACATAAACGCTACCCTGGCCCCTTCCCTTCCCCTCCGTTTCCACGTGCGATTCATCTCGGGCGAAACAGTCGTGCACGTTCTTGATTAATCGGTTTGGAGTTTTATCGCGTCCGACGCGATCTAATTAATTGCAATCGCGATGAAAAAGCAATATCACAAACATCGACGAGCGAATATTTTTCTTTGATAATAAAAAAAAAAATTGTTATTTAAATTCTCATTTGTGATTAAGATTACGATAATGTGATTAAGATCACACAAGTATATAATTAAAGTACTGATTATGACACAGGAAAGTGTTTGTGCGCTCGAAGTTATATTGTTGATTGCGATTTACTTTTCTTAAATTTTTTGTTAACGGATTATCAACACGCGCAGACGGTTATCGACCGTGAAAAAAATGTATTTTCGCGAGTTATAAAATAAACGGATGAAACGACAAGAGCTTCGTCTCTCAAAGCGTCGCTATTGAGAAATTGTTAGTTACACCTGGAGGGTATTTTCCATGTATGAATGATTATTATTTTTATACATCTATACACACACACACACACACAATATGCGTGTGTATCTTGGCGTCGTTATTTCTCCCGTCGGGTTTTTCCGTCTGCTTCTCTTTATCAAAGCCGGGCGGTGTGTGTTTCCTTATGCAAAGGACGCGTCTTCTTCGTGAGCCAACCTAGCTCAGAGAAAAGACTTCCAAGGTTCCCCGGAGGTTGAATGGATTTGACGTATTGAAAAGGAACGACGACGTGCCTCTTTCTCGCAGACCCAAAGGAACGAATGCTCGATCTCTGTCGAGACGTAACGAGACGACGAGCGTCGCGTTGTCTTCCGTGAATGATGTAAAACGCGTGTTTGCCCGATTCTCCCGTTTCTTTTGACTCCCGCTCTCATCTCGACATAAGCGAGAAAAACTCTATTTTCTCGCATATTGCGCAAATGATTAATCCGCTGCTTTCTCCGCCGTTTCGAATTTCGACCTTCAAAGCGCATTAATAAATTTTTGGTCCTCGAGATTGTCAGACCTTTTTCTCTGATGTCTCTTTTCCGTAACTATATATACGTGTATCGTAAAACGTTTGGAAGGAAACCGTCGCTTTTATTCTCCCGAGCAAACGCGATTGCTCGAAAACGTCGAAGCTATCAGAGATCTTCGCTTGGAATTTCTCGCTTTAATAGACCGGGTGTATATATCTATATATCAAATGTCGGTTAAGTTCAGATTTCGTATCCGCGATCGTCGCTTCGCGACGCGTAATGCTCTAAAGCGGAAGTTTCGACACACACTCGCACGGCCGAAGCTACTCGCGGTTTGCCTGCTGACTCTGCCCGCGCGCGTCTCTTATCCGCACGGCAATCCAAACTTCGCTAAGTCAATAGCGGCGACCTCCACGAATGAGAGGTTTCTCCGCGTCGCGCTCCCTTCGATTAGTTTCGTTCTGGAGTCCCCCGGCAAGAACTCGCGAGTCGTCACGACCGAGTGGTTTGTCTTTCTTCGACTTTGCCGGCGTGGCTTCCTCTTCTTTTAAAAAAAAAAAAAAAAAAAAAAAAAAAAAAAAGATTCTTTTCTCCCTTTTCGTCCGTCGGTGGTTAAAAACGTCGTAATGGTGGAAACGCTTCGCTGCAACGTATTGACATTGTTATTGGATTTCGCGGTCGATCGTAGTATTCGGTCCTAGTTCGTGAAACTTGCGGACGATTCTCACTATGTATATGTATACGTTTATATATTACGCAGCAAAATCGAATCGTATATAAACGATTTTGGTAATCGTAATCGCGCAATAATCATCTTTCGCCGATTCAGTCGATCTTCAAAGGATTTACCGTCGGAGAACTAAAGTTTGTGTTTCTCTCGGCCTGTACCTCCGTTTACACGCTCGATGATTAAAGACGTGACGCGACTGAGACAACAAAATGCATGAAACAAGAAAAGAGAATACGTGGTCTGTGTGAAAGAAGACGCAAGTTTCTTAAGCGCGGAATGCCGAATGTCTTTCGGGGGAAGGATTTCTCGCGCGTTGGGAGATAAAGAAGAAGAGATGGAAGTCGGCGCAAGCAACGCCGAAGTTGGTCTTGTAAAAGGGGGTTTGTAGACCGAACTCCTTCACGCCGTTGATTGCAAGTCCCGCGTCACAAAGATCCGCGGCGAGAGAGATAAATGCTGTTGGCTGTCTCTTTACGGCCAGTCCCTGCTCATTAACGGCGACGATAAGTTTAACGACTTTGCCTCGGTGTTTTCCCTCCCCCAGTCAAGCTGCACACGCAATTTCAAAACGCTCTCGTCGAAGCTTTTTACAACAAGCTCCTCCTCGCAAAGGAGTCTTGTAAAAGATGTTGCGCAAAACGAGAGAGCTGTTTTATAATTGCTCGTACCCTCGGACATTCGAGTCGACTCTCGAAATGAGATTTACTTACTTCACGTTTTTTGTGTTTTTTTTTGTTTTGTTTTTTTGTGTTTTTTTTTGTAATCATAAAATGTTGGAAGATAACGCGGTATCTCTGTGCACACAGAGATTTGTATATTTTTTCTTTTTTTTTTCCGCGAGATAATTAACTCTTTTTCACTTAAGAGAGATTGCGCGCATAATGGCAAAGAACAAATTTTCAAACACGGTATTTTATCGGCGGCTTTATCTTTAAAGCTTCATCGTTTATCTTCGTCACGTCGATGGTTGTTTTCGTTTGTCAATGACACGGATCGGCAATCAGTAGACCATTTGTACGAGAAGAAAATTGGACTTTAGTCCAATTAGCGGGGAACGTTAAATCGGTTTTTGTCGTCGTATTCTGTTATCTGCTCGTGTCATCTGGATTTAATTGCATATAATTAAGCCCGCGTTTTATCCCCTTTTCTGCTCGTCGAACGTGTTTATAAGCTTGTAACAATGCTCAATCTCATTACGACGCTAAAAGTACGAGCGTGTGTATATTTTACATTTGCTGTAAACGGCAGTCAAGCTGCGCGCGCGCGCGCAATTGGGGAAGCGCACGATGATTTAACCAGTAATTCGCTCATGCTTCAAAGGCTATCGTGATACGATATCTGTTATCCTATTGTTACGACGATAAAAGAGTTGTTGCCGTAGTTAGCTCGCGCGGTCAATTAACTGCGTTTATTTTATCCGTACCGACGGTTAAATTTGCGTAGAACATGTCGCACCCACTGAATTTGTTTTACAGATTGAACGTCAATGCGAGATCAATAGTCGTCGCTTTTGTTTTTCTTTTGCCAAACTCTTTGTTGCATCCCGCGTGCGAGAGAGATAACTTGAGCGAGTTCCAGATTATTCGAAAGAGAGAAGAGCGAAGCTATATGAAAGTATCGTTTCTCTCTCTCTCTCTTTCTTTCTCTCTTTTTTCTTGTACACAACACACCTCCGCCATATTCGGATACAGCAATAAGAAAACTTTTGCGGCGCGCGTATACGTCGAGGGAACAAAAGCTATGCATAGATTTACATCGCGGACGCTATGCGCTTCGATTCACCCCGTGGCAAGGAGCTTTATGGCCGTCCCGCTACTCCCGAAGGCTCAACCGCACCGATTTGTCGGGAAGCCCGTACATCGGGAAACCGTCGAGTCTTCGGGGACAGGCGAATTATTATTCGGCGGCATCGATCGCGTTGTCGAGGGTTGTCCGTACCGCCCGGTCAATCTTCGATGGATCGAAAGGAAGTCTCTGTCGTCGAAAAGGAAAGAGTGATAAATTGAAGACGAGGATCAGGAAAAAGAAAAAAAATGTTGAATCGTGCGTTTGCAATCGTGAATTTGTCTTCGCGTTCAGAAATCGTAGCGGAAAGCTTGTGGAAGCAGAAGTTTTACGTAGTTTTTTTTGTTTTACGATCGCTTGTATTGTCCGTAGAACAATATCGTGATACGTTTGTATCGTGTGTATTCCGCGGTCAACAGCAATACTGCAAAAGTTGTGCGTGGCACAGTTTCACAGGGATTTTGTTGGCAATCTGCGGCATTCACACAGGCCTAGTGTTTTCCGTTGTTACGGATCATCGTTCGGATCGTCGATTTTTTCCCCTCTCCTCCCCGCTTTCACACCGTGACAGGTGTATTTTTTTTGAATCTTCGTGCGAAACCGCGTCGGCTCGTCTATGCATGACTTCGTTAAAACGGAACGCTGTCCGATCGCGTCAAATCGGGAATTTTTTACTCGCGAGAAACATTCGTTAAATTCTTTTTTTTTTTTTTTTCACAACGCGCGCATTCCGATCTTCGGAATGCGTAAACCGTTTGTTTTAGATTGCAAATTTCGGCGATTTAATTGCGATTATTGTTGCTCGATATGTAATCAAAATATTATGCTTGCTGCGGTTTGCGAACGCGCGAATGTACGTTCGTTTTTGTGTCGCACCCTTCGGTCGAGGTATTTTGACTGCGTCAGATGCGGTAGGAAATTAACGCGCTCCACGAAAGAAGAGGAAAAGCTCTCGTTTGCGCAATTGCGGCGGTGAAAAACAACAACAACAACAACAACAACGTTGGACGACGCGATTCATTTGAAAGCACCGCCGTTTTTAAAATATGGCTTCCTCACGTTTATGTTTTTGCGTGAAAGCTGTTTATGAAAGCATGAAGAA
This sequence comes from Pseudomyrmex pallidus, assembly GCA_014825455.1. Taxonomy (NCBI): domain Eukaryota; kingdom Metazoa; phylum Arthropoda; class Insecta; order Hymenoptera; family Formicidae; genus Pseudomyrmex; species Pseudomyrmex pallidus. The sequence continues at coordinate 38,397 of QVNV01005576.1, read as the reverse complement.
GCGTGTCGAGGATGTGAAAGAATGAATTAATTTATTTCAGGCAAGAGCGCGAGAAAAAGCTCGTCTTTTCTACGCGATCGTGGACGACGGCGTGCGATATCTTAAATGAAAATGATTTCCCTGGAGAGAGGAAAAGCCTGGGAAGGGCCTTCGCGCGACGAAGGGACAAAGAGGAAGGGGAAACGTCTTAGGTTAACTCTCTATTAAAAAACCGCATCCACTTCAACGTTCATCTCTCTTTGAAAATGCGAGAGGAATATAAACTTCCGAATTAATGCTATCCCACTTTTGGTTGCCCGCGTAACGAACCCTTGAATGATTCCGGTGGACGTTTTTTATTTTTTTTATTTTTTTCATTTTTTTCATTTTCAAGTCTCATTTTCAAGAAATTGCGCCCTTGCGTTGCTTCTTGATGAAGTTTTAAAAGAGATTGAGAAGAAAGGAAACCCCAGCATATCCAACATTTATCATTTTATAATACGGAGAAAACGGATTTGAGAGATGTAGATCTTTAAAAATTATTCTTGAATGTTTGACGGGGGAAAAAAAAGAATTATACACAGGTTACTGGTGGAAAACTTTTCGCTGGCTTTTCGTTGATCCTCGTGAGATACGAAACGTTCTCTCTGACGATGTACCGAAAATTCAGGCTTATTCGTCTCTGACAAAAGAAGGAAGAGAGAAAAAGAGAGAGAGAGAGAGAGAGGAAAATAGAGAAGGAATAGAGGTGCAGGAGAGTTTTGCGGAGAAAGAGGGTGAGTGACGGGCAAGGTGTCGGTATAGGAGGAGGATAAAGAAGAGAAAGAGAGAGAGAGAAGGAGGAGAACGGAGGAGCTGCCTCTCTCGGGGCCTATTTGTAAATCAGTTCCCGGTTGCTGGATCCTGATAAACGTCCTCGTTACGCGAAAACGTGCCGGCGACGCGATTATTTAACATCGCGACACCAGCAAGCAAGCAAGAGACCAACCACCCTCCTACTCCCCTCGAAACATTTGTCTCTCGGTGCCCCTTCGCGCCTCGTCCACACCCGGAACACCGGGAGGATGCACCGGATGCCGCGTCGTCCTCGTTGCTATATATATATATATATATATATACGCAGCTCTATCTAAATTGCAAATATTCTCTCGCGAAATCACACGATCGAGAACGAAGACGGGCGAAGACGCGGCCGCGGCGCGAAGTGTTTCGCCTGGGGAAGATGTGAAGTTTGATGGAGCGCACTTGAATGAATACCAAATTAAGGTATCGTTAAATCGTTCGGCGAAATTGCTGGTGGTGTGTCAAGAGAGAGAGAGAGAGAAAGAGAGAGAGAGAACAAAAGAAAAAGATAACAATATAATGCGGCAAATAGAATAACGCTTTAAACAAACTTTGATTATATTTATATAATTATTTTTCAATATTGGTTTTGCATTTTAAAATATTTATTATCGCAATATAAATTATTCAACACTGAATTGTGTTTGAATATCAAATATACGTTCTATCACAAAGTCTGTTAGTCTCGATCATATTCAAATTTCAACTTTCCGGAAACATATTTAACCTACATTCTCCATATGCTGCCGCAACTCCTATCAGATTCTCAAGAATATTTTTAACATTACCTTGTAAAAAATTTTCTCTTAAAAGTTTTTAGAGACATTTTGCGGGGCAGATTAACTCCCTCAAAAGTAGCCTTAGATCTAAGTATTACACGAAAATATTGTCGTAAAACTTTTATCTAAATAATATAACTAGTTGAAGCATGTTTTGTGAATAGCTGTTCGCATCGCAAGGAGAAAAAAAAAAGATTTCATCTTCAAAAACATAGGTCGTGCGACAGAATCGACTAAGAGAGACGTCGTTTCGCGTTCATGCGGCTATAAAATTTAAGATCCGTCCTACACACACATACATCGAAAGTTAAGTTCGCGCGAACGCTGGCTTTCGCCGATTCCGTATAGTTATACGATTTTGCGACCGCTCGCGTTCTCGAACATAAATTGCAACACGCTTACCTCCCCGACATTCTCGCCCCTACTTGCCGAAAATGCTCTTTCGGAGTTCTTAACGTTTGTACGACTTTTATTTCTCTCCAAGCTGCTTGCACGTCTCGTTTACGAACGCCTCGACGAGAAAACTGCTTCGCTACGCGTGTAAAATACGATGTTAATGGCCGCGAAATGGGCTTTCTCCCGTTGAAACTACTCTACGGCCAAGTCCGTAAAAAATCCGCGGATCATCCGATTGCGTCGTGTCTGTCGCGCGCGTCTTACCGTTCCCGAGCACTTCCTCTCGAATTTTGGTAGCGTCCATATTTACCCGTCAGCTCGGCGCGGCACTAAAAGTGCACCGCTTCACGAGGAAGATCGATCGAGGGGAACACCAACATTGTCGCCGTCGCGGGTCTCGTAATGGAATGTTGTTGACGTGACGTTGACGACGACGTTGAAGGATCGAGGGAGAAATTTTCCTCCTCTCTCTCTCTCTCCGGTCCGAGCAACGTCACTGTCGATCAAGCAATTAGCCTTCCCGCTCTCGCATCACCCTCTCTCTGCAAACTCCTTTTGAATAGGTCGTAATTCTCGTCAATAAAACGCGCAAGTATATAATATGAATATTTTAACCGTTCCCGTGAATATACATATAATGTGACGGAAGAGACGGAGTAAGAAATTTTGTACGTGTATTTATCGTGTTATCTTCTTCTGCGTAGCGCACTTTAAAGGTTTTTGCGCGGACGGAAGAAAGATTGTCATGGAGACATGTAAACTTCGCACTATGCGTTCTACGTCTTTTTATTGCATGTTTTTTTTCCAAGGAAAAGTGAATAGTAGCAATTCGTCACTGACAGTTTTCCTGGAATTCACTTGTGACGCGACTGACAATGAAGTAATTTTGCGCGAAAATTTCGTGTTTTATTCTTTTTTCACCGCTCTCTCTCTCTCTCTCTCTCTCTCTCTCTCTCTCTCTCGTGAAAACTTATTCGACAGAAAACTGACAAGATACGTGCGCGCGAGAAGTAAAATGCAATTTTCCTTTTCCGAAACATTGATTATTGCATTAAGGATGTGTAATGCGACGTTAAGAGCTTCTGCGATTTCTTTTATTTTTGTCGATTTTTGTTGGATCGATTTTGTGACAAGAACTGATAGCTTTAGAACGTTCTCTGACAATTTTTCCGTCAGTTTCACTCGTAATTGTCAAATGATAAATGAGAGAAGTTTTGCTTTTTCTCGGATATTCAATACTGTCTCAACTACGATTAATATCTATTCGATCTTTACGTCAGCTCGTCCGCGGAAAAATTCAAGTGCTCCGTTCTATTTAGAAAGACATAAAACCAAATCGTTTTTTTTTTTTTAAGTAACAACTTGAAGAATATAATATTTTAACAATAATAACAGCTTTGAATATTTTAACGCTCTAACGTATTTGTAAAAATGTCATATATAACTATATGTACGTTTCACATTTTATGATGTAACTTTGTTGAAACGACGTGTAAAATACACAAGTTTATAAATCTGGAAATTGCGAAGCTGTACGCTCACAACAAATTATTATATCGACTTTATTACAGAAAATACATACGCGATTGCATTAACTGAGAGTGAAAAAGAAAAACAATGTAAAGCTGTTATTTGACGCGGATGGATGGTTGCTAGAATTCTCGGAAATGCGAATGAAAATTGACATACGCGCGCGTTTGTATAGGTGCGAACTCTGGGCAATTCGTTTGTTGGATCAACACAAACATTTTTACCGCTTTGCAGTGTACTATTGAAATTCCATTCAATAGCGCGGAGATAATACGTACAAAAATATTATACACGAGTTAGCGAGCGCGTTTTGGCAACGCGCGCGCGTATATTTCTCGCCGCTTCGAGAAATTGAACTATTTAATATTTATGTAATAGAAAATATTTGAAGAGTCATATTTGCGCGCGGAAAGGTTTTTATATAGTCGACTTTTAACAAAAGGTTTAATACCGCAGACGTGTTTATAACGGGATTTTATCGACTCTCTTGTGCTCTGCTGTAATGTGCAATAATTTAATACGTGCAATATATACCGCGATAATTAAACACGAACGAAAAACACAAAATAGAGAGTTGCGCTCGCAACGGAGCAAGTAGTAGTTTAGATTCAAATAACGCCCGATGTCATGTTTTTTTCACGATTCGAGTAATCGTATTCTCGAAATTTTTTTTCAAGAATCGAAGTGTCAATTGACGAATAAGCGCGCAGCACGCCTACGAGACTTCGAGAGAAGATTAATAAAGTCTTCTATTCAGGAAAACGTTCGCGTTCGTTCTTGAGAATCGATATTCGGAGCAAGTCGGTCGTGCGAGATAAAATGGTTACTTTAGTAACTATGAAAGGGTGAAAAGGCGCGGAAGGGAGGTAAAAGAGATTCGGGGCACCATGAGCGCCCCGGGATGCTCTATGCAATTATTCGGTTCATTTAATTCTCGGAACGCCGACTGAGTAATGCTCGCGTTGCAGCGAGAACGACGGTGACGACGCAGAGAGGTATCTGTCTCTGTGTGTGCTTGTGTGCTTTTGTGTGTGTGTGTGTGTGTGTGTGTCTCGGGGCTCTCTTGTAAGTAAATTCCTGTTGCAAGGGTGAGGATCGGGAGTATCCCTTGCGCACGGCGACTCCCGAGTAGCACTCGATATCGTTTGAAAGCACGTAGGTAAGCATTTATCTCGAAATATCCTATTTATCTTGGAGCGGAGGACGCGCGCGGCCCGTGTCCCTTATTTCGGCAATTTGGTCACGTCTGACCAGTCCAGCGTTTTCGACGAAAACCTGTAATTTCGATTTCCTCTCCCAAGATTCCACCCTTCCTTCTTCCATCAGTTCTCTTCTATTTCTTCTCCCCGCGACCGTCAACCCTCTTTTGATTCCCTTTGCCGCACGCTCTTTCTCTGTGCGTCTGCCGTTTTTCCTTCGGTCCAACGTTTCTCGCGCGCCAGCCATCTTTTCTACCGTGGCTTCTTCTTCCGCGTTGCACCCGGCGCGCGATGCGCTGAATTTAAAAACTTGCGTACATACGACGACGACGACGACGATGCACGGAACGGCTTGAACCGGCAAATAAAAGTCGGCGGTACACGAAACGGTATAGTAGGTTAGATGCGCCGACGGCTTTCACGTACAGGCAAATCGATTTAGCCCTTGACGAGCCCTGTTCTTTACTCTTTCCCCAAGCGCGCGCGCGACTTCAATCGTTCTTTCTATGTACACTCGCGAAGATAAACGGGTCCGGAATTGCGCGATCTTCCGGTCGCGTTGGTCCGGGAAACTTCGGAAAAGCGGATGATTTCGTTTGTATCGCACAATCGGGGGAATCGAGTTATAAAAACTCCGTGCATTCTTTCCGCGCGCGCGCGCGGGCCCGTTTACTATGTAAAATTATTTAAACGCGATTCGCGACAAAAATTTTTTTTTTTTTTTTTTTTTTTTTTTTTTTTTTTTTTTTTTTTACGCAACAGCTCGTGTATGGAAAGTTTTATTTATTTTCTTTACAGAAGATATCGATACGCAATGTTAACTATAGTTTTTTGCCCAACTTTTTATTATTTTTCTACAACATATTAACAACTAGCGGATAAAATGCGTGTATAAGTTCTGTCGAGTTTTAAACAAAAGTTTTTTTTGTTGTTCAATAACATACGCGCTATTGTCACAATCAATTGTGCTATGTGCGCCATAGGCCAGGCAATTTTCCACTAGTTTTTCGCGTACATATGTATATATACACACACGCAAATCGCAATATCGCAAAGAAGTGCGGCGCAAAGCTTTGTGGGCAACAAACAAATAAAAAAAAAAAAATATTAAACGCTGTTGCTTTGATCTAGTTGCATTTCCGCGAGTAACTTTGGAAGCTGTCACGTCGATCTGTCGCACTTGAGAGGGTCATCTGGATGTCATCGATTACGCCGCCGATATACAAGTGTAACAATTCGGCCTCGGCAAAAGCGCGCTCGTCGCGCGCGTGTGTCACGCGTTTATACGCGCGAATCGCCGCATTCGGCCGCGCAGAAGAGTTCGACCAGCGGCGACCGGCCCGAATCAATATTTGCGCGTTTGACGTGCCATACGAGCCGTGTGCCGCGCGCGTTTACGGATTTCAACAAAGTCATCCATTGTGTGAAAACCAAGCTGGATAACTTCATCGCGATGGCACTTGCGCGCGCGCGCTCTACGTCGATCATATTTCATTACGTCAGTTTCTCTCTTCAGCTTCTCCTCTTCCCTCGCCACCAACCTATCCCTCGTCATTCTAACCAGTTTTCGGTGTTATTGACCGTCTGCACGCGCGTGTACCGAACATTCGCGGAAGTTATGCCTTGCGGCGTCGCAAAGTTTCGAGTACGAATCAATGTTCCTCCCGAACGTCCATTTCCGGATAATGTACCGTCTTGCCCGGTTGATTTGCGCGAACGTCCGAGTTTCCTCGCGAAAGAAGAAATTCGGGGAGAAATTCGAACACGCGTAAAAGTGTGAATAAAATAATATGACACGGGGAAGAGAGACGTGTGTTTGCATTTTATCGAAAAATTTAATTGACCTTTGCTTTTGAGTATGCGCGCGCGCGCGCACGTAAATATTAATTTTCGGAAAAAGAATATTTCTACAAAAAAAAACCAACATTACGCGCTATCGAACCCCACGATTTTTATTAACTACAAATAGAGAATGGTAATTCGAATTCTATTGAAATTTAAACGTTCGGCATATATAAACAGTGCGCGGAGGGTTTTTTTTTTTTTATAGTAAACTTTCCGCGCGTTTATTACATTACACGAAGCGAAATTTGATATTTGCAACTGAAATGTGCGAATACAGTCTAAATTTCCGATGCAATTTAACTCGCAAACTTTCCGCCGCGGTAAATTCGAGCTTGGTATTTCTTATTGTGACAGACAAAAAACTAATCGCTTACGATCTGTGGGTGTTGAATCGTATATTTTATTGAATCCCGGGGAAACGCGTTCGGATATTACAAAATCCGCGCGTAATCCGCTTTGAGCTGCGTTCGCGCGCCCTTTGCCACGACGCGTCAGGGTGAAAACAACTATAAACAATGGCGAACTAAGTACTAGGGCGTCAGCGGTACTCGTTCCACGTCGATCATATTTAACTACGTCGACCCTCGTCACTGTTGCAACAAATTCTGGTCGCTGGTTGACCGGCGGCAGCCTGTCGGACCGAAGGATCGGCAAGCGAACGCGCTCAGAGACACGTCAAGTCGTTTGATATGGCTAATTGTCTAACATTAGCAAAATATCGAAGTCAAAAGCATCGAAGTTTCCGGCGAATTATTACCTCGAAAATAATAACTTTCCTTAATGCAACAACATTGTTTGCGTATAACTAGAAATAATTACAAATTGTTTTATGCGACGTGAAAATATACTCTGGTTATATAATTGGCAACGGCAATTTGTTAATTCTTTCCCCTCAGAATTTTGTTGCTCTTTTTTTACCGAGACAACACATTTCTTAGTCCTGAGGAAGCTGTCTAGCGAAGAAAAAAACACGCGACTAATGACCACTAGGAGAAGAGTTTAGCGGAGTAAAAATCGCTGAGTAAGAGATAAGTTTTCTGATCGATACACGCTGTCAATGAACGATACTGTCGATCAATCATCGCGTTTTGGTAGTGGTCATTAATTAAAAGCGGAATTCGCGCGAATGAACCGGCAATGAACACTTGACCGGTCGAGCGGCTTCGCGAAACATCATCCCGATCGGTTTGAAGTGATCCTCCACCTCCTCGGACGGTTCCCCTTCCGCGTATATACGAAGGACCGTTCGAGGGTGTTTAGATGGGGGTATCCGGAGGGGGTAGGAGTTGAAATTCACGTAGCATCACAACCCCTCCGTGACGGTCCCTTTCGATGTAGAACGGCGGCGGTCCGAAAACGTGGCGTCCGTCAGTCCTGCAATTTCGATGGCGGCTCACGGCCCTGTAATTTGATCAATTAACGCCGGCGCTGCTGCATCGGGGTAGCAGTGGCTGAGTTACGGGAGGATGATTGCGTTCGGGCGAAACGCTGGAATATATCCGGACGCCGCGGAATGATGCGGTTCCTATCGGCGATTACGATCTGAAATCGCACGTCGAATGTCTCCGGGAAAACGATATTCGCTTCTCGAGAGAAATTGTTGTTAATTTAAGAGATTAAGCGGCGAGAAATTTATATCGTATACCTCGTTAGACAGAGACACACGAAGGCGGATCGCGCGCGACGGGACGCGCGACGCGTCGAATCCGATTTGAGGGTTGCACGTTGCGCGCGTAGTAATTACTTAAGCGCGTTGCAGTGTAGGAAATCGGGCGCGCCCCGTGTATACGTGGAAATTGCATTTCGCAGTGCGTCACGGAGAAAATTCTTTACGTCGGAACGTGTCAGTTTTCAGAGCGAAGCGATATTGTACTTGAAAGTGTACTCCGGATACACGATTGACTAATGGATTGACTAATGGACTGATTCATAAAACTTGGCCTACGCGGTTTTAATCCATCCGGCGACTCCCGTGACGAAGAAACGAAACACTATCGGTAGTTGTGTAATTTTTTTAAATATTTTTTTTAATTTTTTTTATTCGAAGTGTCGACATTTTTTGGACACTATTAACATTCAAAAGAGAAATAAATTCAAATTGCGTGTATAAATTATTGAAACTACGTCAAAGATTGCCGCGGATGTCCCAATATTCTTTTTTTTTTCTTCAGTGTATTTTCTGTTGAAGGTTTCGCGTTTCTTCCGGGCAATTTCAGCGTTCTCTTTATCCTTTTAGAAACACGCGGTATAGAAGCACACACAATCGCGATCCACCGGCCATTGGCCGTGCTTTCGTGTCGTGTTTCAACGCCTCGAAAGAATCGGTCGAGGCGCCGTTAAATTATCGTTTATGATATTAGTCGCCGCATTATCACTCGGCGTTTCTCGCGCTTCGTCGCACAGATCGAAAACCGATAACCGGTTCGAGGCACCGCTATTCAGGCATTGACGACGGATCCGAAGCATCACTGCCGGATTAAAGGAACCGTTCGCGAACCCTCTCCAAGTTCCCTTCTAGCAGCTTGCCGATCTTTCGTCTCACGATTTTGCCGTCGCTCGCTAAATACGCCACCGATGCCTGTCTCTCCGTCATTCACGCGCGCGCGCACACGCACACACACACACACACACATACCCACGCGCGTCTCGATATTATAAAACCATTAACATCACGGATAACGAGCTGCAGCGGCGCCGAGACAGCGGCGAATATTATCGTTCTTGTCACGTCTGTTTGCGCCCAACTGCGTCGCGCGCGGTATACCCTCGGAAATATTTATGCCGTGGACACCTGAAATTCACCACGAAGAGACTCGGATTCGCCGGATTATATATTCGCTGATATCGTATGCAGAGGCGCATGTTTTTGCCGCGCGCTGGTAGTTCCTTTAGTATTTTCAAGAATGCGACGCAACGCTCGCATCGATTTTGTCAATGTTTTTTTTTCTCAAAAAGATATAATGTCGAGGCAGGTGGTTTTAGAAACTGTTTGATCAATTGTCCTCTGAATACTGTTCGTAGAAAGAAAATTCTGTCGTGAAGGATAGCGCAAGAAATTTAATAAAGAAATACAAAAAAGAAAAAGGAAAAAACTACGCGAACGCGGAAAATATTACGAAGACGACGAGACACGCGGAAGTCAAATTAACGGAGAGAGAGAAAGGGAGAGGGAGAGAGAGAGAGAGAAAAAGAGAAAGTACCCTCGTTCCGACTGTCTGCCTACGATGTAAGTGGCCTTTTATTCGGTTCTTTCTACGGACGACGCCGCGAAGGAGGCACTATCTAAATTAAAAATACATGAGATCCTGTCTCGCGCTTGCCGGTGACTTTTTCCACTCCGCGGCGGCGTCTTAATTACCGGCCGATTCTACGGCAGCGACGAGGAGGAGCAGGAGGAGGAGGAAGAGGACAGAGAAGAGAGAGAGAGAGAGAGTGCGCCGGCGAAGTAAAGGGGAGGTTCGATAAGTGCTGCCAGAAAAGAGCGAAGGGACGAAGGAGGCGACGGGGATGAAGAAGAGCGTTTCGAGTGGAGCCTTTCGCGGAAAGAGGAAGTTTTTCCAGAGTGGCGGAAAGAGCTGTGGTGGCGGTGGCGGCTCACCCCCTCCTCCCTCCCCCCGGAAGAGGAGCACGCCGGCTGCACCATCGGCGAAGGGAGTGGAGGTGTTAATTAACTACTTGTCCCGTCGCCGTCAGGGACATTCGAGAGAGGGGCTCGACTTAAGTTGGCCACTCCGCAGTCATTCCTCCGCTCGTTGAAACGCTCGTAAGATAGCATGTTGATGATACACCGGAGGAGAGAGCGAGAAGGGTGGACGTCGCTAAGTTTTTAGAGCTCTAAGCGTTTCCGACGGAACGTACGCGCGGCCTTTTCGCACTTTTTTCCCCCCGCGCGATTGCACTCCCTCGAGCACGATGTAGCATGCGTGGACTCGGGGAAAATGCAATATGCTCTTCCGCGCATTTAAGCACATCGCGTTAAGTAAGAGGGCGAACTACTTGCCTACTTCATTTCTCGCGTTGCGTTTAAAAATCGATCGATTTAAGAAAAAGTGTAGTAAAGTATTATTATTATTACTATTATTATTATTGTAGTTATATAAAACAAAAAGAGAGATACAATATTACACATTTTATGCGTTTGCGAAAATTGAAACACAAACGTTGTACATATCTTCAATTTTTATATATTTTTCTTTTTAATAATTTTTTTAGAGTCAATATTCTACGATATAAAACTTGGAAAATGGGCGACAAACGGTAATAACTGTCAGTAATGTCGTATAGCATCATTTGACTTACGAAGTGGAATTGATCGCGTAATCATAAGAGACGAAGCGTAAAGCCGGAACGGGGGAGGGATTCGTTGAAACAATCAGAAGGGAGATGGAGAGGATTGAGAGATAATCGTAGATTGCCGTAGAACTACTGAACCGGCACAACGAATTGGTGCGTTCCCCGTATTTCATCTCTCCCCGGTTTAATCGATCGTACATCTACGCGAGCTCGCCGAATAATTCCTGTCGCAAGCAGAATAGGTAAACCTGAAATTTATTACGCGTCCGTTGCACCCCCAACTCGCGAGAAGTCGGGAATCGGTTTCAGCCGTTCTCTCGAAAACCGGGCTCGCGCGCGCGCGCGCGATCACCCGACGGGTCGAGTAGCAAAATGAGAACTTTTAACCGCGGCGCGCGGTACGTTGAAGCGGGCTTTTTATCGAACTTAATTCTCCCGCTCCGTGCGTGTTTTAATACGGAAATTTCGCTGTTCATCTCACGGTAATTGCAAATTTTTCTGCTTCCGACTTGCAAATGTTTTACTCCTAATAAACATTTTCGCTGTATTTCCGACACGTTACAGACTGCGTTCGCGTACAACGTCAAAATCACCAGCACACACACACACACACACGGCGATAAAATTACGAAATATCTGTGAAAGCATGACGTAATTAAAATTATACATCGAGCATAAATTCGCTAATTAACGACGATCGAAATCGCTTGATAGATTTTACGCGGTATCACGAATTTAAGTTATGTATTAATTTGCATTCCGAAGAGGAGCATTTCAAAGGGTTGATGCGTCCGCGTTTCCGGGGAAGCCCCTCGACGCAAATTAATCACATAATTGTGGAGAAATGACTCAATGAGTTTCCCGCAACGCGCGCGCGACGACGCACGGTGCGCGATAAGTCAGCAAGTTCCGATTTTGATGGAACTCACGTAACAATCGATATCGTCGCTCACGAAAATCCACAAAGGATCGGGACTATTGCCTGGCACGTAATCGACGGTATTTGCACCAGAACTCATAGTTTCGTCTCCTTTTGCTAACGAACCGCCGCCACCGCCGCCGCCGTCGCCGTCGCCGCCACGGCGAGAGAGACACGGTCGCAATCCTGACATTGTGAAACGGGGTTTCCCTGCGGCACCTTAATACAACGACGGAGCAATCCTTTTGTTTCTCTTACTGATTAGTGATTTGACGACGATTGTGCCTCGAATACGAATTGTCAAAGCAAGATCTGAATGTGGAATTACATGTGGCAGAAATTTCATAAACGATGAAATTTCCGTCTTACAATGAAAGCTCGTCTTTTCACCGTCACCACAAAATTATCATGTGAACGATATAAACTATATTTGCACAAGACATTCTGTTTTTACTTAAAAGAGAGATATCTTCATTAGTTTAAAAACTCATACTGTACTTTGTACATACACTTTGCAATTACATTTAGAGTAACTGTATTGCTTAAATCAATTGCAATATCTGTTTTTGCTTACTCATAATTTTCGTTGCACGCTTATGTATCACTTGACTGTGCTAACCGTATCACTTTTTGAGAGCCAACGAAATGTTATGCTAACGTTCTTCAGGGCGATAAGAGAAGGCAAGGAGGCGGACTGTCGTTAACGATCCAATACAAAGCCGTAACTAGAGTGGATGTCACCCCTACGTCGTGCACACTTTCGTGAAAGGGACTTGCGTGATTCGGTAAGAGGGAGACTGAGAGAGAGAGAGAGAGAGAGAGGTAGAGAGAGAGAGACACACACACATACAAGTCCGCCACCCTCAATTCCGCTTGCGGGCACTGTAATTTGCTGTATGCATGCATCCAGAGATGGATAGACACGGCCGGGCAGCCGAGCAGGTCCGGGAGATCTATGGATTTATGCAAATGCAGGCAGTTAGAGTCCCGAGCAGCCTCCGCCGTTGAATAATGCGTTGATAAGATAGGAGAGACCAGCGCTCATATGCCGCTACCTACCCTACCATCCGCCATTGATTTGTCACCCTTCTGCTCCGAGAGATCCACCTTTGCACAATCCTAGCCCCCTTCTCCGACCTGGCGCTCTCTCTCTCTCTCTCTCTCTCTTTCTCTTTCTCTCTCTCTTCTCTTGGAATCGTCTTTACCTTCTCGAAGGTGCTTCCTTCGATGCGTCGTCGTATACACGACCTGCGATCATTAGTAATTTGGCACAAAAGAGCCGCCATCTTTGCGTCGCGTAATATGATACGACACGGCCTTGTGATTGCGATATTATCAGCTTAATGAATTTGTCAAGAACCAGAGGCTTTCTCCTTATTTCAATGATCATTTTTTCCCGCCCAACCAAGCGTTATTTCTGCGCGCCGACCGTCTTTATTACAGGATGGAAAAATGCCGGCATTTCGCAATGACATGATTGAGCAGGACAGTTAGCGGAGATGGAAAAATGCCGATTCAATTCTGAAATGTTATTACTGGAATCTTCGGTTTAACGTCCGAGAGAAATTCATAAAATATCTTCGCGGCTGTGTGAATAAAAACTGGAATCAATAATTGCAACGATGAGAAACATTCGCGCATTTGGCTTATTATTGAGATATAAATTTTTACGATGATATTTTTCTCGCCGCCGCGCATTTTTAATAACTCTTTTTTCTCTGTATACTTATGTTTCTTCTTTTTTTGTGTCCGGAATTATTTTAAAACTTTGCTAATATTTGCACGCGGACAAAATCAATATGTTAACGATTCTTTATTACGACTTACATTTTACACACACACACATACACACACACATACACACACACATTTATATTTCTATTGTTATAATTTTACGCTGCTTTTATGTAAACTGCCAAACAGAATATCCACCTACCTACAATTTACTCCCAATAACGTTTCTCGTGATATAATATTTTATTTTCCATTCTAGATCGCACACACAAGAATTTGAGGTCTAAAAAAGCCGATAAGATAAAAACGATATGAACAGAATACATTGCGCCGATTTCTTATCTACCCCTTTTAAACTCTAAACTGGCGCAGTGTCACGAACGGCAAACATATGATATTACGATTTTGAATCACGCAAATTCGCGCGATGTGTATTAGATAAAAATATTCTCTCTCTCTCTCTCTCTCTCTCTCTCTCTCTCTCTCTCTCTCTCTCTCTCTCTCTCCCAAGTTTGCATTTTTTGCTAAATTTGATTGCATAATTTTTAATTTTTAACGAATGACTCATAATACATCTGATGAGTTGAAGTAAGATTAAATTAATTACTTTTCTTTGTAGAATATGTAAATTTAGTAAAAAGAAAAATAGTGTGACAATAGTGAGAGATATATCTATATCGTCACTCGTTTCGCGTCATCGTTCATCGTGATTACCGAGAAACGCTACTTCATTATTCAACCATGACCAAGATTCACGTTGCGAAAGTTGCTGCGGCGTTTTTTTTTCTTCTCGCGAGGAGGATTCAGGCTAAATCACTCTTAACGACACGGCCGTAATTTCGCAGACGACATCGTGTGCATCGTACTTCAAATTACGAAATCCGCCATGAAGATGAAGCAAGATTTCGAAGTTATGCACACGCGATAGTCGCGATGAATACAATCCGTTGGGTGTCGTAAAGTTACGTGTTACGCTTGAAGTACATACGCACCTGCGCGATATTTCTTAATCGTTGTTCGCGGAGGAAACTTCGCGACTATGAACGCATCTGTGTGCGTTGCGGCGCGAACAAATCACTCACTTAATTGAAGAAAATTAATTTTTTAATATTTACAACTTAACGTTTTTTCGCGTAATTTGCTACGACTGCGCGCGGACGCGTATACGCACTTACACTCGTTTCCGCGCGTTTGAAAGCGTCGTTTAACGTTTCGGTAATATGAACGTTTGTCGGGAGACGGTAAGAGAGATTAAGTTAAGTGGCAAATAAAGTGGCACCGAGTTGTTGAGTGGAGTCTCGTTTTTCTTGGCAACCTCCCGACTCGTCAGGGTGAAGAGTCCCTCTGTAGGTTTTCGGAAATGGAGGGTTGTTGCAAAAAGGATACTTTGCGCGGTAGAAAGCGTTTTCGTCGATGACGAAGGAGGGGAAGAAACGGCTCCGTGTATGCTCGCGGAAGAAATAAAACGAAACCTTTGCTTCGTCGACCAGCTTAGAGCGAACCGGAAATTTGGGCTCCCGTTCGATTTCCGTCGCGTTTACACAGTACGCCTATACACGACTATCCACGCGCAATTTGTAACGCTATAGTTTGCCGTGTCTTCTTCCTCGCGATCGAATTTCAAGGTAGTACAGGTTTCAAAGATTTTGAGAATCTCTGGTAGATATGAAAAAACCAAATAAATATTCATGTTTTCAAAAACAATTAACGTTTTTTCTTTTAAATCAATCGCATAAATAACTTTTTTTGATTATTAAAATATCGTGTCATTATTTCTCACACGCGTCTTTGACTGGTCAGCAGTTAACGTCATTCGGTTTAGTTTTTTCCTCTCGGTATTATATCCGACTCTAATTTCGAAAGGCCGAAATTTCTATCATCGACGGCCGGGGAGCTCCACACGTTTCCACAGACCAGCTTAATCCGTTCCCCTCTCGTTTTTCGAACCCTACCCTCCTTGTCTCAAGGCGGAAGTTGCTCGCGGTCGGGCGCTTTAACTTTCGAGTGGTGCATCCGGCGCGGTGCGCGCCGCTGCTTGCAAGCGATCGGGAAATGCAGGTCGGATAATTCGGCGCGATTGGCCCTCGTAAAGCCGGGTCTGCGAGCTCGGATCCAATTAACGGCGGTAGTTTGTTGCCGGGCGTACAGTTGATTGAACTGGCGAGTCGGCCGAGGACAACCCGCCCTTCCTCGCATTCCCCTCTCTCTCCCGAGTGTGTCCTCTTTACGTTATATACTTTACTTGTGCCGGTGGCAAACGTCGGCCGTCGGGTAAGTACTTAACCGGCAAGGGCCGTAAAGTACTCGAAAACTAGGAGAGCACACGATCACGAGGTCTCTCGTGGAGTCTCTTTCTTTCTCCTCTTCCGCGCGCGTACTTCTTTCTCCTGTTTCTTTTGACAGCGGAGGGTAAGAGGAGGTTTTTCTCTCCTTCCGGAGCTAAACCCAATTCACGAGGCGTTAATTCTGTCTCGTTGTTGGTGAAATGGTCTCGATTCCGCGAGATGCTGCTGATTGCGTACGTTTTCCACGTGATGTAACTTGTGTGACGATGGTTTTTTTCTTCTTCGTGCAATCCCGTACACGGACGTTTCGGCAAGATCAGTTGTCGCGGTTCTTTGATTTGAAAATTTTCAGTGAATGACACGCAGCAAATTTCACGTATTTATTAATTAATAATCTATGTAAATAAATATATCAATTAAAAAAATCGACTCGACATTTTGAAACTGTTCGAGAACAAAGTTTCGCTCCGATAATTCTTTCTCGTCTGTAAACGACAATATATGAAGCTATTAATTATTAAATTAATAATTAATACCAAGTGCCGTCGAAGTAGCATAGCGACGGAAATCAAAAAACGGTAGTATCGGCAGAAGCGTCAATCGAGAATCGCGGTAGTTGGGACGAAAGTGGGGAAAAAAAAGAAGAAATAATGCGCGTTCTTAGACTTCGCAGTTTTGTCAGACCGCTCGGAACTTTCGAAGTTGCGTTGAATACATAGACAGGATGGAGGAATGGCAAATAACACTGACACGACAACGATATTGAAAATATCTGGCAGAATTGGAAATCGATATATAGACGAAAGGAACAAGGACGGGGAGACGAACGGGAATGATGGCAGTTCTGCGTCCCGGGTGGTTCGAGGTCACATATTTCGTCGAGAGTGTCGATCAATTTGCGGCGAGAGAAATGAGACAGGATAATATTATCGGAAACGGACTCTGCCCTCCTTTTATACTATCGACTTTCGCCTAATAACCGACTTCTGCATTATGCATGAGAGACAAAAACGCCCAAGTTTCTTCGGCTTGTTTGAGAGTCATATTTCGTCTACGAATCCCGCCGCGCGGAGTTTCAGACGATGCACTCGATGCACTTCGAACTGACCTATGCCGAAATCGATTTCTTTGTTCGATTGCTACATTTCTGCGCGAAAATACACATTTTTTTTTGTACGACAAAGACGATTACGCGAGACGATTCTCAGATAAAAAAAAACCTTGACCTAACTTTGCTAAAAAAAAAAAAAAAAGAAAAGAAATCGTTGGCATTGGAGAATTTTAGAATGTAAGTGCTGATTGTGCGAAATAAACGTTTCATGACCAAAGCGTTGCGCGCGCTCATTCACACGTTAGCGAAGGAGAGTGTTTCAATTTACTTAACGCGCGCTGAACGCGAAAAAACAAAATTGCTAAAATTTTGTTTTATCTCTCGGAGAAGAGAGAGACGTGTCTACAATCTACGCCAATAGGTTTATTCTATTCTTGACGGCACCTTTTTCTCTTTTTCTTTCTTTCTTTCTCTTTTTCTTTTTTTCACTCGGTCGTTCATTTTAAACTTAATTCAATTCCTGTCTTGTCTTTATCTTCCAAGAGCGAGCGTAAATACTTGAGAAATACTGTTCGTTATTTGAACGTTCAAATTTGTACCGCTTTTTCTGCGTCGCCGACCGTACGGAACATCGCCCGTACTTCCGCGACGCTTGTGTCTCTCATTGTTAACTATTCCTATCTATTTGCTCTTAAAACGGCAGCCTCTTTCAGATCTTAATGAAGATTCCTTTTATTTCCCCTTTCTTCTTCCTCTTTCGCCTCGTTTTCAGCTCTTCGAACGACGATTGTGTCAACGCGCGCGTCTCTCTCGCGCGTCATCTTTCCGATTAGAAATACCTTCGCAACTTCTTCTTCTTTTTTTTTCTTTTTCAAAGTCTTCTTGAAGCGGCACTTAATTGACGCGCGGAAATACTTTCTTCGATTTCGCGGTTTTCGCAGACGTCGCAAATCGCCGCCGCCGTCGTCGTCGACTAATCGTGATGTATCTAATTGCATTGGTCAGCAATCGGATAAGCGTTTTAACGGTAATGCGCTTAACGCGTGAGATTTCGACACGATCTACGAGGCAACCCATTATAGAAATTATAGCGCCGTGTGTTTGCCAAACAGGTGGTCACGTGTGAAAGCAACCGCAGCCATTTGGAAATGCAACAATGTAATATTAGCGGAAATCGCGAGGATTGTAATCGGGGACAATGACTTTTTTTCTTGCTAAGTAAAGTTGCGTTCGATACCTAATACTTATTGTTAGATGGTAATTGCGCGGTTTTTCTCTGACGTTTCATTTCCTCGTCGAATAATAATGACTGGCAAACGACGACTACGTCATTGTTCGAAGAAAACAAAATGGAAATATTTACGAGTACATGCAAAATTGCCGTTGTGACACTTATACTTTATCTGACAAATACCCCCCGTTTTGTGCGCGCTATTCGAGCGATTGAGCAATTCAACATTGCCAATCTTTATATCACTTGAAATCACAATGAATATGAAAAGCTATTACATGTCGTTGCAATCTGTTTTATATTAATAGCTCATTGCACAATGAAACATGCATCACTACATATGTACATGTTAAAAACTGGATAATGTAATCAGCAATTTACACGAGTCAATTTTGCACGTACACATTCCAATCGATCTACTTCGATGGCAACAATTATGCAAACATATTTGATAATTTTCCACTGGCTCAGCCACGCTTCTACTGATCTCTTGGCAATTTGTTTTGTGAAACGATTGCGTGATCTAATGCTCACAATTTTTACGATCTTGTGATCTCTGATTGCAGAATGCAAATGTTGTTAAGATAATTTCTCCTCACGTGTATATATTATCGCTTTTTTTCCTTTGGCACATGTTAGGTAGCGTATTGCAACGTGCTGGAAAATATAAATTTAAAATGTCTCTACCTCTCTATCTATTTATCTATCTGTGTCTCTCTCTCTCTCTCTCTCTCAAATCATCTCTGAGAGATGAATGCTCGGCAGTGTACTTATCAGCGAACTTGTATTTGCTCTCGTAGCGTAACTACCTTAGAGAAGTCGGAAGGGAGCATTTAACCTCATCACCGTGATACATTCGCCGTGCGAGTTCCGTCTATAAAGCACAACTCGCGACGAAACACTCTCGCCGATGGCATTGAGAACTTTCCGACGGTAGAACTGGTCGCTTCATCTACTCTACGTGGCTTACGTATTCATATTTGTAATGAATTCCATGTGTAACTTGATTGTGCGCTGTCCCTTTATGAATTGTATTAAACACAAGTTTCAATTACATTGCGAAGTAATAATAATTTCTTCTGTGTATTTTGTGTGTGTGTGTGTGTGTGTGTACGTGCCACACACACACACAATCAGACATATTTGTAAATTCAAGTTGATATAATTTACACCTTATGGAAATAAAAACAAATTCTAGTTTTCTCTTACAAATAAAGTAAAACAAACATCTGATAAGTGGCTATTTTAAGAATCTATCTTTTTTTTTTTTTTTTTTAACGTTGCCGTAAAAAATCCAAATTAATTCTGTAATGTCAGATAAAAAGTAACTATAAACTGCACGAAAAAAATCAATAAGTATCAATCATTAAAGAGATGTTAACTGCAGATTTGGTTATCATATTTATCGAGATTCCAAACAAAAAGAGCGATATGTCACGTCAACTTTGATATCTTATTGCTACTCAACTAGGTTAGATCGTAGATTATTTCTGTGAGCGATGTTTGTATGTCATCTCTAGGTCGAGCGCATGCATATATTATGCGCTATATTGACATATGAGATAACAATGTTGCCAAGCCTTATTTTAGTTTTTGTCAAGAAGAACAGTTTTTTTTTTCTTACGTAATCGTCACTTTGCTGGTGCGTTAATATATATATGTATATTATAATACATATATACGCACGTATAATGCGCACATATAATGTGCATATATATATCGTTTAGTACTTATCTTCGGTCTTGTTTGTTTCCTTTTTTGTGCGTCAGACGACATAAGAATAAGGAGAGGAAGCTTTACATCTGTGAACGGGGTCCGAAGTTCATGAAACAAAATAGTCGCGTCAGGTTCATGCATAACGCGAGTTCTTACTAGGTGTGACAATAGTGAGTTACACGCTGAAGTGTTCATTATCGATGATATCTTTACGCAAGAAAAGTATTATTATTATTATCAGGCGAAGTTATGCAAAGTGTTGTTATATCGGTTTTAGCGCATCCGTCCGTTTTGAAAAAAAAAAAAACATTTATTAGATATTTAAATTGAAATATGTCTAATTATATATGAAATATGTGTAATTATATATGAAAATGTAACGTTTATATTGCAGTGGTGTGCGTAAAGTAATGTAAATTATTTTATCGTTCGATCGTTCCAATTAGATCTTGTGATCTGCACGCAGGAAAAACGTCAAATTAAATGAAAAAATTTTTAAATTTATTTTTCTTACTGTGTTGTACGTGCGTGTGTGATGTGCGCGTGCCTCCGGAAGTTTTATTTCGCTCAAGTTTTTCTAAAAGGATTACATGTAACTCACAATATTACACAAGAAGATGGTAATTAAATCGAAAGGAAAAAATAACTCAACGATGAAGTTGTTTACGTCTCACAAGAGCTGGTTTTCTTCGCCACTGTTGAAGAACGAAAGTAAAAACGAACGAGACAGAGCGAGTTAGGTAGCACCTGACGAAAGGTGAACTCAAACGAAGCGCGCTGAAAGGAGACGAGAAAATAGCCGATCTCGGGAAAAGCTCGTAGAGCAATGGCGCTCGAATCTCGCAGAAACACGCTGATAGAAATGCGTTTTTCTTTGTCGGGTCTCGATGCACGTCTTTTTAGATAAGCGCAAATTACGAAAATACACGACGGTGGTGCCTCAGCGCGCGTTTGGCCGCGTTCTCGATTTTAAACCGTCCCGCCGCGTTATCGTTATCGTTCTCAATTTGGAACGCCACGGCTGCTTCTTCCTCTTCGAAAGTGCGCGAAAATTCTGTCTCTCCCTGTCTCTCCTCCTCGTCCTTTCTTTCTTTTTTCTTACGCGATGCGAGAGGAGCGAGCGCCAAACAGCGCCAGGTATCGATCGGCAGCAGCTTCTTTCAACTTCCGGTTGTCACAACGATGTGCCGTCGGTCGCTAGCGAGAGAGGGATGACAAGGAAGAAAAACGCTGAAGAAAAAGGACGGGAGATTGGAACGGGAGTTGAAGGGCTAAGAGGAGCGTAAATGCGGATAGGCAAGAAGAAAAGAAACGATCGGCGGCGACTCGAACGAGCAAGCACATTTTGCCAAACTCTCTCCCGTCTCTTCACCGCATCCGCCAACTTCTCACGTCCATTCCGACCTTCTTTTAACACTCGCAACGACCGTGTCACTTCCGTCTCGAGAGATGGTGTGAATATTTTGCGCGCATATATGTGATATTTTATAATATATATTACTCTGTATAATATACATACTATATATATCTACGTTATTATATAACGATACAAAGTTTTGGAATTTATGTTAGATTAGAGCTTCGTCTTCGACGTGATGAATACTTCCGTTTTCACCATTTTCGCGCGTTCGTGCATATAATTTTCCGTTTTGTTCATCGCTTTGCAGCTCTCAAATTTTTAACTGACAACTTCAACGACGCACGTCGGATTAAAGTGCTCAAATTACTCTTAATGTTTTAACAAGTGTTTGATCTATAGCGAAAACTATTCTGTATAGAAATCATATAACAGATACGCATCTAGAGTTTGAATCGTTTTTTTTTTTTTTTTTTTTTTTGATTTTTTGTCTCGGTTTCCGAAGATTTTCCGATTTTTCGAAATCCGAAAAATATATATAATTCGCGCAGAGAAGAAAACAACGCCGCTTGGTTTGCCGATTTCGTTTTCCTCGACTTTTATCCTCGGTGTTCGAATGACGCGTGACATTCTTTGATTTCTCGTCTGACACGTTTCACTTTTCACTTTCTCTCGGTTCTATATTCCCTCTCGCTGACCGATAATCAACCTTGTCTTTTACGTAACGACGAGCGAGTAAAACAATCATTAATCTGCCATGGCTCTTTCTCGCGTTTGTTCCTATCGTTCGTTTCGCGAGAGGAACGTTGATTATCGGAAAAAACGTACGGTAAAAAACGTAGTCGTGCTCTCCGTGCGGAGCTCACATCTCTCGCCGCGGCAAACTGAAAAGTTCGACGTCGAGCGGAAAAAACCTGTTGTTTCAACAGTCCTTTGGAATCTTTTATATAGTATATATATATATATATATGATTCGGATATCGGTTCAATCGATCGTAATAGTAATTTCTGCGCTGTTAAACGCCGCGTAACGCGCGCGCGCACACACACACTCGCCACAGGAAACGCGTATGCGAGCGGTGCAACAATCATTCCGTCTCGATAGAGATGTTTCTATTAATTTTAATTCGCAAACGCGAAATCCGTGCGCTGTGCGCGCTATCGTTAACATTGGAATTCTTCGGGAGAGGCCCGCTCGGCGCTGCGAGAAAATATTTAATTCGTTTTGCGCGCACAATGGGATTGCGGAACGGCAACGTATACAAACGATATCGAATTCCTACAACGCGCTCGGTGGCTCCCAGGAAGAAGATCTATTTTTACACGCTAGGCGAGCGAAACCACGTTTATCTTTCTCTCTCTTTCTCTGTCTCGCGTGTTCCCAGCCGTCCTCTTTTCTCGTTCGACGTTATAGTAACACCATCGAGAAGATGCATCGCGATCGGCGCTCGTTTTTTAGAGATATCTTAGACTCGATAACGGAAAACCTTGTTACACTCTCAACGTTCGACCGTATATCTAGTTCCCCATCTCTCCGCCTCCGCGACTCAGACATGTCACCGGAGGGGGGCTAACGACAATTCCCGTATTCTTCGCCCGTTCGACAATACGTCCTTCGCGCTTATTCAAGCTTTTCTGATCGATTTTCGCCGGAATCGCACAAAAGCCGTCGCTACGTAAATTCTTTTTTTTTTTTTTTTTTTTTTTTTTATGCATTTTTTCTCAGCGATTGTACAGCGTGCGGAATTAATTAAGCTACTACGCACGAGCTTCGAAGAATATGCGAAGTCATTCACTTTTTAGAATCTATCTGTAGGCGTTTATTATGTAAAGTATTTGCGTCTTTTTTGTTAGCATGTGTATGTGTGTATGTAAGAGAGATTGCGTAAATTGTTAAATTATCTATTAGTATCATAATCGTCTTGCACCATTTCCCTCATCGACCTTTGCATTTACGTGAAAGGCTTTGCTTCACACGCGCATTCCACAGTATCTTATCTCTAATGTATATTTTATCGACATGATTTTGATGATGAAATATACACACACACACATACGAGTTCGAGATACGAAATGATATATCTATACGCAAGTAGCTCAGATAACAGAGGATAGAATCGTTTCCACGATTTTCTGTAGCCGTGAGACGTATTTACAGGAGATTACGTCGATTGTGTTTATCACGACCGTATGACGTCGATCGACTAGTTCTCACTTCTCGGAGTAAGGTACGTGCTGCGGCCCGGCGCGACGCCCGAAGGCGCGCTCGAGCTAAACGGCGCTCAACTTTTAAATTATTACTGAGTTTTACCGGAGAGTTTTATTGCGCCAATAATAAAAGCAGGCAATATCGCGGGCCCGTCCGCGCCGGTCTGTGTTCGCCACCTCCACTCTCACTCACGATATCCCAACGTGTATGTGAGACGGTTTGTTATAACTGGGAAATATGGTCGTTACTTATACTGCGCGGGCTTCGCCGTGTCGCCCGCACATCGATCGACGACTTTAATGCTCGGTGCTTTAATACGTACGAGAGGACACGGTGCAATACGGGATTTTGTTGCATCTCGCGATCTTGTATGGTAAAAGGCCGTTATAACGTTTCCATCCTTCGCGCTCCTCTCTTTCTTCTCCTCTGTCTCCCCCTTCGTCGTTATGTTATTTTTACACCGTGTAATATCGCCGTGAATAGGCTTTATGGGTCATTTTATGCGGAAAAGAAGAAAAATGAAGGAACACTATGATGCCTCGGAAAGAGCGATTCTTATCGTTCTCGCCGGTTCATAGGTGGCAATGACTTGTTTTATAGCGAGAGCTTTCGGGATGGCGGCTGCAGCGATTGACGCACAAGGGGAGACAATATAATTTTTTTTTCTCATTATGCTTGCGATTTATATGTTATTATACGATGAATAATGACATGTCGCAATAAAAATATGTGTCTTTACGACCGTTTAATCGCACGCAATATCATTTTTGTCACAATTGTTGAGAAGATTCTCTTATATTGTATAAAAAAAAAAAATCCTTTAATTTATTCACAATTGTAAAAATAAAACAACTTATGACAAAATATCACGATTACGAGACATGATTTCGCAACGACGACGCTATGTACAACATTGGCAGCATTGTGAGATAATAAATATATCATTCTGTATTTTTCTAACACAAATTACACGTTCGATTAATGTAAAAAAGTTATTATGCGCACTAATAACTCGACTTAGTAAATATCTTGTCAAATATAAGCGCGAGAAAGACGCATACAATTATGCAACATTTTATTATAAGTATTACTCTACATACTAATGCGATCTTCATACATCTCCCTGAAACATAAAAACAAAGTACCTTGTTAGAAACAAATCAATTGTCAAAGTGCGCAATATAAGTGATCTTATAACAAGATAATTTCACATGCTTGCTACAAATATTTTATTTGAAAGTAAGCTTTCGCTTCGTTGAAGCGATTTGTTGATGCTCACGTGTGTTGGCATCCTCCTCAACTGCGATTATAGTATTGCTAGGATGGATTGTGGTCTGGGATTGATTTTGTGGATTTAGCGGATATATCGGGTAAGGCGTTGTTGTTGGGATATTCGAATAAAAATTATTCGGCGCATATGGATACGGCGCTGTGGGTGGCGAAACGCCGTGGGGCATAGGTGTGGATTCCTGATTATATGACGTCGTCGTCTGGTCGGGCGGAGATATATTTGAATTGTTTCCCATCGGAACCTGTCCCATCACCTCTGCGTACGAAGGTGGCGCAGCATTGTTTATCGTATAAACGTCCGATTTATATTGCATAATTGCTTCACGTTAGCACGCACAACAGTTACTTCGGAAAATCTGAAAGAATGAAGCGCGTTTGTTAATTTTACACAGAGGAGAGAATTTAAAAATTTCCGATTGACTTTTGATCGTTAAAATTAAATATAACGTAAAAATTTTTAATAAAGATATGTATCAGATACATATCGTTAAAACAACAACACATGGAGATACGAATGCAGTCGCGATAAAAGGGACACTCAGAAAATTCCACGCGATAACATATTTAAATGCAAGATAATTTTGAGGAAAAACAAGCAATAAAGCAATTCGCACGTGCGTATGTTACATTCGTTCAAAAGTAACGGCTTGAATAATCCTCCAGTTGAATAATCCTCCACGTTGAATTCCTAGAATCGTTATCAAAATTATTTTTTCTTGTGTTGTCTACAATGTTTCTCAATATATTATTAAGCGGACGCACACGTTTTGTAATGAAATGTGCGAATTGCACGAAAGACAATTCTTAGTGTCACGCACAAGATGTTCTTTAGAGATGTTACAGATATAAATGTAACTATAATTTATCAATTCTATATACAATAATCACACAGAACAAAATGAATTTTTATCTTACCTGATATCTATATCGTCAATTGTGAAGATGATATCACGTATATTTTATATGCGCAGTCAGATATAAAATCTCTTTGTGTCTCCTAAAATTCGAATTAAAATAATAATCTCATTAACTACAAACATTACGCAGTTTCACGTAACATTTTTAATAAGATGTCGCTTGAGGCTATAAAAGTCAAATTCTCATACATATATCAGCAGTCTTAATTTTATCATTGTTTATTGATGACGCATTACCGAATTTATAATGATCTGTTATTGGCAGTCATTAATTTCGAAGTTTACACGCGTCAATACGAAAATATTATGGTAATGGTATCCGTAGTTTGCTTTTTTTTTTATATTCTATAAAAAAAAATGCTTACGTATGTTTCGATATATTCCGATTACACTTTTATCATT
Source organism: Pseudomyrmex pallidus (assembly GCA_014825455.1). Lineage (NCBI taxonomy): Eukaryota > Metazoa > Arthropoda > Insecta > Hymenoptera > Formicidae > Pseudomyrmex > Pseudomyrmex pallidus. Next base: position 12,422 of record QVNV01005576.1, on the reverse strand, counting down.
GGTTCAATATTCATGCGCTTATTTGATAACTAAGTTTACGATCACATTTTACTTTATCAATTATTATTACACTTTATTTTACTTGTATTTAAAAAACAATCACGTAAATATACACACACTTCTTCTATTTGTTCGTGATTGCCCATTAAATGCCCGTGTCCCTGAGTTTCACTGTCAAACACTGGACTACCTGTTGCCTGTTAAATGTAAGGCTACACTAACAGTCACGAGAATGCTTATCTATCACCAGCTTTATTATCGCCCCCACTTGTGAAAAGGGAAGCGCTGATGCGGAATGTTCGAATAAAATTGATAAAACGTGATTTTATCAATTTGTTTGATCAAATCAAAAGATACGTCTTTTTGATATCCGAAATGTACTTTGCGGTATTGATCCGTAATACATATGGCGTAACATTTTGCGTAACAGTGTTACACTGACACATTAATAATTCGTATTACGTAAGCAGGTGTGTCGCGCGGCTCGTATTTTATTGAGTGTCGACTCTTGGCCTTTTTTTTTTTTAAACGACTGGGTTCCATAAAATAACGTAATACGAGATGAGAGAAAGCGATGTTTGTGGATTATTCGGAGCCGAACGGGTTCCAGCGATTCTCATTCGGCGTGGAAATAACACACGCGACGTATGTACTTGGATGCCAAAAAGTTGGAGCGTATGCGAGACACACGTGACGCAAGATGGTCGGGAAGACAAGGGTCGGCGCGGCAGGTCACGAAAGGAGAAAAATAGGTCGGCGCCGGGATTTAATCAATGATTTCGGCGCCGAGCGGACGTGTATCTGTCCGCTCGGCGGAAAAAAAAAGCAACAAAAACAAAAAATGCAGCACGAACTATTCGTGTAACGACGGAAATTCGAATTGTCATTCGTTTCGACGGTGGTGCGTCTCTTTTCATCGATCGCAACTTTTATTTTTTCTTCCACTTTCTGTTTCTTGTCGGTGCACGCGATGCACACGTCGCTGCATCTCGTCTCGCGCGTCCGTCGTCGTTCCGTTCGTACGCACGTCTGCTGTTTTATCGTGTGTGTTTCCACTACGTTTTTTTTCGCGCATTTTCGCGTCTCCTTCCTTCAAAATGACGTCGTTGTGGCGCCGCGCTCCGAGAGTCACCCTGGCGCCAAATGTCACACTCGTGTCGTTCACTCGTCAACGCTCGAAACGCGACGGGAAAAAGTTGCGTGTCATCGACCAAATCAAACTTGCACTTACTTTAATCGGCGAATGTTGTTGCGAGCGAAGCCGTACGTATGCGCGCGTATTTTTTGTAATTAAAGAATCGGCGCAACATTGGAAATTGCGTTTTTTTTTTCGAGAGATACTTCCATTTTGTTTAACAAGTGAATTAGACAGAGTATGTGACAAGGTGCATTCGCTTTGGGCGCTTACGCGCTTTAAACGTCAGTTCTTCTTTATAAGAGATGACTCTTCTGACTAAGAGATTTGCTCCTCAAATGTAGAACGAAGACAGACTGACGCGCTCACAAAGCACGTGAACGCTCAAAGCGGAACGCATATTTAGAAATGCGCAGACGATGTGAAAGATTGATACACAATTAAGATATTAAATAATAAATAATAATAAAAAAAGAACATTAAGTATAATATATCACTTTTATTTGTATAATAATAAAGGATTAGGAATGAACATCTTTCAAAGTACGCACACGTGTTAATAACGTGTCAATAAATCAACACAAAATAATTTTCAGAATTTATAGTTATCCACGTTAATGGAATGGTATTAGTATTCAAACAACAATAGCATAAACTTAAAAAATTAGTTACTTATTCACATGTGAGAAAAACAGATTGAATTATTTATTCATGAGTGAGGTCAATATATGATCTGTGAAACGAAGACATACAGAAAAATTGATATACTTGGATGTTTCATCGCTGGGACTAGAAGAATATGTTAAATTTTTTATTTGCGAAAAAATATACGTCAAAACATATAAAACTGAATAACTTATTTTCGGTAAACCGCAAGTACAGTTGCGGTGCATCAATAACTTTTGAAAGAGAAGTGAAGCTTTTTTTCTTCTTCTCTGTGCGGGTTTTGCCGTTACATATAGAGAAGAAATTTATTTTCGCAGAGAAACTTTTATTTTTCTTTCGGAATTAATGTCGCGATATACGCTTGTGGTATGTGGCAAAATGAGTACCTCGGAAGAAAACATCATTACGTTAAACAATACGCCAAAGATCACGTTTGTAATTAGTTTTTTTTGTAATCGCGAGAGTAATTATCGAAGTAATTATCGTATATTTGTTCCTGCTTACATGTACTTACGTGTCTTGTGAGTTTAACTCGATATTCCTCTCTTTAAAAAAGGCGGTAGTCCCCAAATAAAAAAGAAAAAAAAAAAAAAGAAAAGTAAGTGTTTCAATTTCCAAACAAATTTTAATTTTAGAGAAATCGTGGAGTCAAAATTGAGCTGGTTCGATAAACTAGATGAAGTCCGAATTTGAAGTCAAACATTATTGAATAATGTGGTTTTGTTGTGCTCTGAAAAGCTGTCATAATGTTTGTTTCCTCTTTCGAATTATTTTTTCGAGTCTATTCCAAATACTGTTTTCTCATAACGATGCAAATAATTATCGTAGTTTTTGTATATACATGTTGTCATCGTGTAAGTTAGTCAGCGCGAAATGACAAAACACGCATTTTGCGCGCGATTTACGTGATACGGAAAACGTCACATGTAGCTCTTGGAACGCGGGTAATATACAATCTTAAAACGTCAGAGGTCGCGCTTCCGCGGGACTTGGGCGTCTAGCGTGTGGCGCCGGAAAATGTACTCAGACAGGCTGTCGAACGGGTAAGGCACTGAATTCACGCCACATAATTTCCGGCTGTGAAGGTGGTTTCTGTCAGCTAGGAAGCAAAATGGCAATGTGACATCCGCGGCAATTCGCTACAGCTGTATCGTCGCACGTATGTATGAACAGCGTGTAAAGTCAATGAGGAAGAATATAAAATCGATAGAAGAGAACCAGTTTTTGTTCAAGCCTGATGAAATACAGCACGGTCGCAAAAATAAAATATTCAGATGATGATTAGTTATAAGTGCAAGTCATAAAATTTAAAAAAAAGGCTAAAATTGCGCGAGATCAAGGATATCGTAAGATGTGCAGTCGCAACAATTATGTCGGTGTAAATACAAAAAATTGTGCGCAGTTTCTATCTTAAAGTGAATAAAATATTCAACAAAGAGAGAGTCTATCTCTCTTGAGAGAGCAACAAAAGGGAGCGGTAATTGCGGATTTCTTTTTCTTCGCGTCTATAACTCACAAATGTTTATTTCCTGGAAACAAAGGTAGATGATCGCGGTTATCGCCAAGATGTTTTTCCACATTTTATTATACGAGACGTGTAAAATTGTGTTTTATTTTTGTACATGTCAACTACATTTATTTCAATAAATTTGTTTAAATATAATCTCTCGCGAAATTGTTCTTAAGCAGTAATATCACGTTCTGAAGAATCGCGGTCGTTTATTTAGCCCACGCGAGTAGTTGGAAAAGTAGTTGAAAAAAAGAGAAAGAAAGAGAGAGAGAAAGAGAGAGAGAGAAATCGTTGAATCTTAAAATATACAAATTTCCATAATTTATTCTCTAAAATACATGCAAATCAATGCGTTTGCAAACGCGCAAAATTCTAGTTCTTTCGCATTTACCTCACGCTTGTGTTTGCGCGCGCAAAGCTGTCAAGTTAGCGATTTCTATTTGCCGCCGCGTGCACGGTCCGCTGATCCGTAAAAAGAAACTCAAATACCATTAAAACTGGCATTGAAAATACATAGAATAAACAGAAATAAAAATATAGCTGACTCGTTCGGTCACACAGATTTGTCTTTTGCATAGTGTTTTATAATTTAACCACCATGCTTTTTGAATTTAGCGATTTGTGTATATTTTTGCATTCGTAAATATAAAATAATACAATCCTCTTAAGTAAAAAACTTCCTCTAGTTAAATAAAAAATTGATATTTTTTATGCGAGTCGTATTAAGTCAGTTATACATGTTGTTTAAAAACACTGAATCTTGAATTTTTAAAATTTATAAAACATTTAATATTCTCTACATAATTATGTATAATAGTTATGAGCGCTTACGTAATAAAACACATACGTAACACATATGTAAGTAAAAACCAAAAATTCTTTCCAAAAAAATTTATTTACAGCACCGCAACTTCGAAGAGCTGTTCGCAGTTTGATGAGACAAAACCGATGTTATCGCGATTCTAAATGGTCGAAAGAGCAGAGGTCGAAATCCGAGTTTTTTCGAAATGGATTTTTATACTGGAGATCAGTTTGTGGAATTGCAAAACTTTGCGCACACAAATGTGTATTTAATTTGATATCAACTATTTTCACATTTCTCGTTGAAAAAATAAACACATACGAATAAATCTATTTGCGCGTATCGAGACACACGCGTGTGTGACCACACGTTTGCTATTTTATATTTATCGATGTAAACATCAATATAAAATATATATATATACATATTAAATGGAAAGATAAAAATTGAAAAGATATATGTGTAACAAAAATTAATAGAAATTGAGAGCAGATCGCAAATCTAGCGTTCGTCTTACAATTATAAGGTTCGTCTTCTTAAAAAAAAAAATAGTTTTGTTTGTGGTACAATATTTTACGTAAAGTTTTTTTATTCTCACTCTTTCTTTCCTTCATATGTTTTCTTTCTTCAAGTTCTTCGCGTGCGTTTTGCGCTCGAGACGTGTTTCTTCTGCTACGAGCTCGTATACAATTTTCAGCTCCAATATTTTTCGGATAAAATACGCATGCCGGTGGCGTCGGCATTTCCTGACGTTATCCAGGAACAAATGGACTTTTAAATTACAGCCGCGGGCCCCACCTGTAGTCGGCCGTGTTGCAATGGCCGCCGATAACGGATGCAGCGGCGCGCTCGTGCCGGCCCGCGACAAATTTGTGCCATTATATCTTCGTGTTTACTTCGACGCGCACGCCCGCGCGTGCCTCACGCTTTGTTCTCGCCGTAATTACGCCGCCACCGCGCTTAATTCACGTCGGAAAGCTATAGCGGCGCATTCCCCCCGGGGGCACGTTTTACGGAAGTAACCACTAAACAATCGATATCTGTTTGAGTTTTTTCGGAACTCGGTTCTCTCTTTTGACACGCGACTATGTGTCTCATTTAAATTTTATTAATTATCACAAATTCGCGTTCGCGCGCTTCTCGTCCAAGAAAGAGAGACTCGCTCTCTCGCCAATTATAAAACTCTCTCCGCGCGGGGACGGGGAAACAAGGACGACTACACTTCGGAGTTTCCGAAGAAGTTTCGTCGCTTCGAAAGAGCTCTGCGACAAATTCCCGTCCCGCGGCCGCGTTTTCGTATTTACTTCGCGCACCGCTTTGTCCCCGCGTAATTACGTTCCGCGGCAGCTTAACGCCCGACAATTACTCGACAGTCGTCGTTAATTTCCCTCGAAATAAAAGACGACGACCACTGTGTGGCAATGACGCCGCCGCACCGTGAAGCGCAATACCGGGTGGCATCCGAGCGACGATACCAATCTTACGATTTCCGCCGAGCACAAAGACGATCCTTTCTCGCTGCGCTGGTTCTTTAGAGCGAAAAGGGGTGGTTTTGTCTCTGTGTCGTGGCCTGGTTGACACGACCAACCAGCTCCACGACTCTCTCCTATCCCCAGTGGCACAGCTGATTATTTTCCGAGCGCCCGAGTCGCGCTTGAAGTTAGCGAGCGTCGTCGGAATTACCTGCTTTTATCGCGGGACAGTTCATCCGCTCTTAAGCCAAATCTAATCTATCCTGTGGAGCACGGAACGTCGAACTTGTGTATCTGGATTGCAACTTGGCAAAATTGCTACAGAGTGACACCGCAAGCGCTTCCGTTTCCCCGTTCTTTGTGGCGAAACAGTCGTTCGTTCATTCGTTTTGCGACAGTCGTTAGCGCTCGTTTGCCGTGTACGCCGCAAAAGTTGTTAGCCGAAGAATGGAAATCGATGATGAGGGATTTCGCTACAAGACCGAAACGAAGAAGTTGGAATGTTTCATTGGGTTAGGACTGCTTTTAAACGGCGATGTGTTCTTCACAATCGCGAGAGCGAAATTTATTCTTTTATTTACTCTCAAATGACCGAGGTCATTTAGTTTTAAATGGCTCGCTTAAAATTTCAGATGACTCTGCGAAATTCAAAGTAACTGCTTGCTGCGAATAACATCGTATGCTCTGCCTCTTAATACCCTTCGTGTGTAACATTCGTACGTACGCTCTTCCAAAATTTAAAGACCACCTGCGATGACTTATTTTATTATGCAGCACTCGGGTGAAGGCTAATTGGTTAATTTACAGAGCGTACGGATCCTTCCTTTTCTGACCTTATTGTTCTCCGTTTCCGGTGGCGAGTCTCCTACCCGCTCTTTCCGAATATGGCCGGACGACCCGTCGCGTATGCGAGCGTCGGAGAGACGACGACGTCAAATTTTAACAGGCACGTTTTGCACGCCGGCAGCTCGTAGGACGCGCGGCGTATATACGCGCCATGAACGGTTATACATATGGTGTGTCGGCGGAAAGAAGGAGGTACGAACGTGCTATGAGAGCAGTTTCACGTAGACGAAGAGCAGTCATATAGCGAGCGTCCCCCGGTAGTAACCCACCTTTATGACCGACGTTCACGGAAAGTGCGTTTCCCTTTTCCGCCACGTGCACTGTTCACGCACTCGCAGTAAAAACGAGGAGATTGCCTCGAAGCCTCGCAGATTAAAGGCTGTCATCTTTATCATCGTAATCTTAACGACATGCTCACGTGATGAACCGCCGACGCACGCGCATGCTTATTAATAATCTGCTGAACCGTTCAATAGTGATTTTAATATAATTATTTCGAACTCTTTTGAATAAATGAGATATAAAAGTTTTTTATTCTTAAATTACTTTTCGCAGAATTGTAAAATAAAAAATTACACTTTATTGATAAAAAGCGACCGCCCATTCTCTCACACAATGAAGAACGACGACTGAGCTAACACATTTCGACAACGCAAATTTTTTTTACAACGATAGTTAACTTTTTTCCATTACGATGCTGTAAAATAGCTCTCGTCTGATTTTTATCTTTTTCACAAAACTTTTTCGCTAACCGCGAAATTGCCACTTATTGGCACTAATAAACTGAAACTCGTGTTTGCGTTCGGGTAAATAATTTAATGCGACACGCGAGGAATTACCCGTGAAACATCGGGCTCGGATAGTAACTGTAGCAGACCGCGCGAAAGTGTGACGTCTCATTCCGCAGTCGGTTTACGACGCGGCTGTCTCCGGAAATAAAACGTACGAGAATGGCACCTGGTTTTCGAGAAATCGCCCCCGTCGTCTTCTCTCGCCGGAGTCTTTCCTCCGAATCCGCGGGAAATCACGACGGGGTTATTCCGACGACCGTAAAACGACCGGCCAGGGAGAACGAGCGTCGCGCGAATTCCGGAGGAATCGTCTTGCAGACTGCGCGAAAGACATGCGAAACACGTAATCGTGAATATATATATATATATATATACACACACCGCGATGGTATTCGTACGATGCGAATCGCATGCGAGACACGGCTCGCGAAATAAGTTTCTATGAATAGCGTGTCCTGGCATGTTGTGAGATCAAGTTTGTCTGTTTTTTGCTTTGCGAGCTGAAAATTAAAACCACGTCTCGTTTTTCGTCAACTGAATAGTCGATTGGATATTCAAGATATGTACATACATTTGTGCACGCCGTAAAAACGTAATTGACCGCGACGCGCAGGATGTACGATATGCAAAATATATGTATACACCGCACAATTTAAATTAATTTCGCCACAAAAGATTCCGCGAACACTCGTTAGAACGTAAGTAATCAATGACAAAGGATTGCTGACGTAAAAGATATTGTCATACACGCAGCGTGTAAAAAATTCATTTTAATAGCCTACATAATACTTGCTGATAATGATCAAACCATTTATTTATTCAATGCATCATACAATAATTACGTAATTACGCACTGACTTCGATATAATTATTTTATCACAGCTCAGAAATTTTCGATGAATTACACGTTGACGTTACATGTGTGATGTGTCATCGCGCGAGCTTATTATTTACTTTATTTCTCTATACTAGTGCGTAAAGCGAGGAATACTAATGAGTACACGTAGCACAACATTAATAAGAATCACGAATTTTCGAGATAAAAATTCTTTCAAAATTAATCATCAACATCTCGATCAAACGTACGTGTGTACTTTGCCGCGCGAAGGGCAAAGTGTAAAAGGTTTTTGCAGCGTTCGCTACCATATTCGCCCGGAGTTATACGCGCGCGATATTATCCAGATAATTGGAGCTCTCTCGTCTCCATCGAGGTCGCCCGCTAAACCGGACGTCGACCTTAACACAGTTTTCTACGTCATTATGCTAATTCAGCGATAACATTTATCTTTGTTTACAAGACAGTAATTGCTTCACGTGACACGATGTTTGTGCCACGATTTAATACATATATATATATATATATATATATAATTAATCGGTCGAATAAAAATTATATAAAATTTGCTCGATTTTGAGCGCATTAAAAAATAAAATTTAAACACAAGCATATAAATTATATCACACGAAGACAATATATGAAATATGATAAGATTGTTGATTGTTATTATCGCAATAATCACATACGACATATTTGTAAATTCACTTTAAACTCTAGTGCTGATTACTTTGCAGTAGTAGTATTTTGCGTCTAAAGCTGAATTCACACGTGAAAGTGATCGTCACGTCAACGAACTTTGTCGAAACTTTTACGTGTATAATGACGACTAGTTCGTAGATGTGAATGTCCTGTTAAAAATCTATGTCAGAATCTATGGAAGAATTTTGAATGTGAATGTCCTGTTAAAATCTATATAAGGATCTATGGAAGACGGTTTGTTACAACATAATAGACGCGACGTTACGTGTAAATTCAACTTTATAATTTTATATTGTAGTAGTGTAGGCGTGACTGAACGGTGTTGCAGGATGATTTGCAGGGTAAATAATGTTCAAATTAAGATTTGGTCCCAAACGTTTCGACTATATATTTTCAGTCATTTTCAGTGGGCACTCAAAATAACAATAATTTACATCATATATTTGTACTGGTGGGGAATATAACCGTCAAATTATAAAAACGTGTGCGAGACGTTGTCGTGGAAGTCGTCGTCTGAACTGTGATTTTCTCGTTAAACAAGTATTTATAAGTTTAGGAACAAAATATGTACTTTACACTTCGTTAACTTTCGATAACATACAATGGCTATCTTTAGGCCGTCTTCGTTATTGGAATTAATGCACCTGCGACTTTGAACCACGGTCATCGAGAGTCTTTCATTATCTTGCGGAATCGGTCACGTGTCCACCCCCTCGTCGTCGTGTTCGCATTGCTCGCCGATTGGCTCGCCGTTAGCGATCGCCGCGGTTTCGCCGCGTTCAGTGCGCGCCGCTCGTTCAGTTGCGTTGTCGAACGTCATCGTGTTTTGCCGCGCATCATTTTTTATTACCGATTTCCCATCGCGGCGTGCGAAACGCACGATACGTGCGTACACACGTTCGCCAGGCGCATCGCGTCCGTAATTGCCGTCGTCAGTCAGATCACGGACGCACACGAAAGCACTCGCGACGTTCCCAGTCGCTCTCTCGCAGTCGTCGCACACCGTAGCATGGGGAAATGTCGAGGAACGCTGAAAAAGGTAGATTTGTCGCGAGATTTTACAGCTCACTAGATTGCAACTCGGTGCTCGACAATATTTAACGTCACTTCGCGCGATCCAATTGCAAATGAAACCGGTTTGCCGTGTCCTCACACTCTGTATTTCCATCTTCGTTACAAATGTCTGTGCTCTTCAATCGCGGAAAAACCGGATAGTCTGACTTTGTGTGTACGTGTCTGTGTGTGATGTTGTAGGACAAGTTCCTTACGTTATAAAATTAGTAAACTTTTTCTATTTTGTGCGGTTTTGCGGAGTTCGTTATTTAAGAACTTGTAAGAAATGTTAAGTAATATATGAAATAACGAAAAAGTTGTTATGCACTCGGAAAGTTTTCTTCTTCCTGGTTCTGCTGTCATTTTCTTTCGTTGTTTGTAAACCACAAACATCTTTTGATATTATTAAATATACGATATATTTGAGAGAATTATCTCTTTTTAAACTACAAAATACACACATATGTGATCATAAGAGCCATTCCCAGGGCTCTTGTTATATTTCCGCACAACACCTTGGGAATGGCTCTTATGACCATACATGTATTTCGTAGATTACAAACTTTCAAGAGCCTATACTTCTTTATTAATTGTTATCTTTTTTTTATTGTTATCTTGTTTAAGATAAGTGTTTTTTATTGCTTATGAGAGTTCTGAGAACGTTTCCTCAAGCGCAACATGAGCAAAAAATAAAAACAACGAAAAAACTGACAGATACAATAATTAAAAAAAAAAAAAAAAAAAACTGAAAAGTGAGTATAAAAAAAACGAGTTAAAAAGAAAGCAAAAGAAAGAAAATAAATAAAAATTTAAATCTAAGAAATAGTGATAAAGAACTGAGAAAAAATAATAATAATAATTAAACATTAGTCGCTAAAAGAAATTCGAACAATCTTCTTTTAAAAATATAACAAAGCTTTTAAAGAGAGAAAAAAGAGAGAAGTTGGAATTATAACTTTGTTAAGCAAATTGATAAAAAATAGATCACGCGCGTACGTCAAGACGATTCTTATATAAATTGCACACACGCGAAAGTACACGCATGTTTTCCCTCTTACAATAGCTATTAATTATTTAACAGCTAATAGATTGCATTACGGAATGGAAAGCGGCCGGTGCCTTTGGGTGAAACGCTCCTTTTAAAGTGGACGCATGCGCTTTGACGCAACGTGAGACGCGGGAATTCGGCTCACGTTGCCATTTACGAGTAACTACGGTAATAGAAAGTGTTTCTTCAGCGCGATTGCGCTTTATGAATAGCGTGAAGGCTCTAATACATCGGCTCTCAAGGACTTAACGATGAAGTATATGAATAACAGATCGTTTGATATAATTTGTTGTTATCTCGAAATATCAGAAGATCACGTCTCGTAATACTAACTTGCATATCTGTCGACCGCGTTCGTTCTTGTGAGAAAACCGTCTGAAAAAAAAATCTTACACTCAAAAGGTCACTACGATACTGTCTCCGCGACTTTCAGTTTCGATTAGTATAAACACGTGCGCATAGTAACGTGTTTACTATAATCATTAAAAGAGCTACAGAGAAGAATAAGAGATGTTAAAGCAATTTGTCCTCGCTCAAATCGAGCGAATGATGACAGTTAAAAAAAATATATATTTCGCAGTTCAACATGGTGATTTTGTGATCTAGTTTCAAACGACAAATTATAACGCGTTGTTACACAATGTTACATAATGAGAATAAATTTCTATATGATAATTTTAAGAGGACGCATGTGTTGTATATATTATGTGTATATATTATGTATATATTGTATTTATAGTCTCTATGTGTACTTATAGTCTTTTTTTAACACTATATTCTTAATTACTAAAAATATTTCTTTTTTTTTTGTTTTGTTAGTGTTTCTCTAAAATATCTGCGATTAGTTTCTACAAAAACCAAGATTATCTACATTGTGTTACTTACGGTCTTCGAACACAAGATATATTTTGATAATCTTGCGATCTATTCTTCACAGAGATTTTTCTTTGTAAGAAGATCTCTTTGAAACGTCTTATTTTAAAAAAAGATAATAAATTTTCTTACGACAAAAATACATTTTTTTTTTATACATTTGGAACTTATTAGCATGAAAAAATTCACTTCACAGATAGTTTTTGGTCGAGAGTGGTTGGATGTTATTTAAATACACGATACACAAACGTATCTTTTTTCGAATACTTTGCAACGTATTTCATAAACTAAACGAGTTAAAAGAGTGGGTGATGAAGTCTCTGACTATACCTGTTCTCGATTAAATCTAACAAATTGTCCTTCGTGGATGTCTCAAGGCGTTTGAGTCACGTTATGTATTATTACTTCTTTGCCCATGCAAACATGTAGTTACATCGGCGCGATATCAAATGCCGCGCGTTCACGTAATAAACCCGTCAGCTAAGTGTGCGTCTTGGTGGTTCTGAAATAAGGAAGTCGCGCATTGACTGAAAGCAGAACCGGAAGCGTGTAAAACCGGATTCTAACTGTCGAAATAATGTAGTTTGCATCAGATTTCGTGGGAAACGCGACTCGCATTTTTTTTTTTTTTTTTATGTAGTCTTATTAACGTGCCCATTAACCGCCGAGCGATTTTTGCGAGCACAAAC
>QVNV01005575.1:0-29063 GCA_014825455.1 Pseudomyrmex pallidus | reverse complement strand
GTACTCAATATTACATCATATCGTGTATACTTTGTTATTTTTAATAATATAATTTGCATGTCACAATGTGCCCCGGTCTCCCCTACTACCTTAAGGTGGTTCTATCACGAGACGCAAGTCCTGCCACAAATTCCAATTTTTTATATAATATTGTCTGAACCAATCTTCATTTTTTGAAAACAAAAAACCAGTCGGTTACCGATCATTTTAATGAAATAAATTAAGTTGAACACAGGTAGTATAAAACATTGACATATGTGGTATACGCAAATTCTTTGTGTTCGTATTTCTTTAACTTCTAGACACTCGAGTTTTTTTCCAAAAACTACCAAATATATCTTCAAACTGTCTAAAAAGTAGACGTTAAAAAAAAAAATAACGTTACCGAGACCATTTCGATTTAAAAAATTGATTTCAAGTGACAATGTGATAGAAAAATCCCTTTTGGCACCCACAAAATCCGGCCCTACGTGATAGAACTATCTTAAATTGTCGTTCTTCATTTATAAAACATTCTTTTACAAATAGTTTATTTTATTTCATCAATAATTATATTCTTAGTCATGATACGCGTTTTTTTCTTGTAAATTTTAACGGATCCCTTTTAGCACCCACGAAATCCGGCCCTACGTGATAGAACTACCTTAAACGAGATCGGCCGGAATTGCGTCTCGATTATTCAAACGTTCAATTCCAAACCTGTGTACGCGGGAAAATTATGCACGCAAGAACCACTCGAGTTGCTTTCCCATGCGTGACGCGACGATAACAAGCGGCGATGCGTATTGCGTGTGGAAAGTAAAATTTTTTTTCCTCGCGAGAACCATTTCGACGGTGTCGCTAATCGAAAAGGTATGTCATCATTTAAATGACCACGGTGTGTGTGTTTGCTTTTAACCGTCGATCTGAAAGGACAACCGCGTCGAACGATCGCCACGGAGTCGGAAATGTCGAGCCGTGGAAAATCACGTGACTCCAAGTTTTTCACGCGACAATATTCATAAATTACTGCCACCAGCGCAGCGCCGTAATTACAGGCGACACATTTCGCCTTTCTCAGAAACGCGCTCGGACATTTATACAATATTAAAACCGACAAGCGTCTTTTTTTAGATATCAAGTCGAGTATAAAATTCATTGGAAAAAAACAAATGTGTCAAAAATTAAGATGAAACTTCGGATAATTAAAAAACCGAACACGCGGAAAAAGTTTTTTGCTGTTGTAGCCGGCAAGAAAAATTTGTCGCATCTACCGAATTTTTGTTTCGTCGGCAAAAATCTCGACACAGGCGCAAACTTTTCTCTGCCGGCCGTACGGCAACACCACCGATTGTTTGCCATTCTAGAGCAAATCTTTTTTTTTTCCTCCGTGAACTTTTCTCACACACACGGTGAGAAGAGATATATTAAAATTGAATATATTTTAATTTTGAAATTAAAAATTTTTCTCTTTATATTTTTATTAAAATCGAACTCACCGAGCATTTTAATACCCTGAACCGGACTGACGGGATAGAAGTCTCCGTGAAGCGGGCAGTGGAAACCCACCCTGCGCTCTCTCCGTCTGGCCCGCCTCGTCAGCATGCAGAGCAGCACGCCGAGACCGAGCATGAGAGCGCCCACGACTATGCAGATCGGTCCTAGGATGCGGGAATTGCCGGTGAAGGCGATTCGCGCGGCGTACGAGTTCTTGTCCTCGTCCTCGCCGGGGCCGCGGTAAGAAGCAGCTGCAATGGAAAAATCGACCGGTCGAAAATTATCACGCGGAATATTCGAGAGCAATTAATACACTGTGTGCATAAATTTATATGTAAAAAAATTGAGAGAAGGCCAACAGGAGAGTCCAGACACTCATGTGTTGGTGCGTTTAATATTTATCAATGCGATTTACAAATTTTTGCAACGTTTCGATCTAAAAGCGACGTCAAGCGAAATCGAAACAAACAGAATGTTGCGGGCAATGAAAGGGAGAAAAAAAAAGAAACAAGAGAAAAGGAGCTTGTAGCTTACAACACGAGATGTTAATAACGGAGCGGCGATGTACAGTTGTTCAGAGTCAAGGTTTTATTCGCGCGAGATTCAAGAGTTGGGTGTTTTCTTGACAGATTTAAATGACTTTCGTATAAACTTGACTACCAAGTGGAAAAATTCGGACTTTTATCGACTTCGCTTCTGACACGCTTTTTACTCACGACTCTCTGAGCAACTGTACGTTGTATCTTTTTTTTTCTCTCATATTTATTACTTGTACGTTTCCGGTTTATTTTTTTGGTTTTTTTCGACAACGACCTCGTTCCTAGGTCGAAACGTTGCAAATTTGCAAATCGCGTCACAAATAACACACACCAAGTGTCTCGGTATTGGCTTTCTCTTGCTCTACTTTTTTCTTTAATTTCGAGTCAATTCTCGATTAATAATTTACACGCGTTTTATACGTAAATATGATTTTACTTAGCACTCTGATAGAAATCGCAAAAAAAAAAAAAGAACAACTTTCTACAACACCCAAACGTCTTACAAATTGGAGATCTTTTTTCTCCCTCGAATTCACAAGCCGTCGTCGCGAGATGTAGATCTCAATTAAGCGATTAATTAAGCGATTCGAGTTATTGAATTACCCTTGGAGCGAGCCGAGAGCTCGACTTTCGCATGAGGATTCTCCGAAATTGGCGGATAAAGTTTTAATACCTCCTCTCCTTCCTCTCGCGCGCGCACAGTGCCGCAAAATCCGTCGCGCCGACGAAGCTAATCACGTTGGTTTCACGAGGAGATCGGAAAACCGAAACTCTCGACCGCGACGCGAAAAGTCAAAACCTTTTATTACACAGCGACAAGTTTTACGACTAACGGGGAATTTCGACACGCGGAGCGAGAACAACGACGTCTCTTATTCCGCGTCGTCGGTTCGGCGAAAATATCGCGGCGCGAAAAGAAAAATGCAAACGCGAGCGACGGAAATTGCGAACGTAAATATACATATGGCGGTTAAATTCGCTCGCGAGGCGAGTTCGCCTTCCGACGTGTTTTAATCGATAACCGCGTCGGCGAAACGCGGGTCCCCATAAGCGGCCATGCGCAGATAACGCGGGAAGCTCTCGAGAGCGTTTAATTTGTTTTTCTTTTTTCGCGAATTGACGCAACGCACGCGCAAAATATTTTTAAAAAACACGCACTTCGAAAAATTCAAAAGATCTTCGAGAGGATCGTTTTTTTGCAAACGAAATCTCGATAAGATATAAAAAAAAAAAATCACATCCAGTGTCTCACGTTTGAAACAAACGACCCACTCACTCAGTCGCGTCCGTTTAAGTCGATAATGAAAAATAAAGAGTCTCCTCGCTCCACTTGACTCGCTCCGCAATCAAACGGGTCTTGAATCGCGATAAGCGCGTAACAAAGACATTAACGCGAAGACACAAGGGGAAGACACGCGGGGAGTATCCGCGAGGAAGAATATAAAGAAACGTGTGCGAACAACGAAAGGGAAATAGGCTACGGGGACCGGTCTTGGCGGCGACGACGACGACGACAACGACGACGTAGAAAAAAGAAGACAAGAACCCGAGAAGGACAGACCGGTTCTCTCTGATAAATCGGTTGGTAACAACACGCGGCACCGCGCGCGTACACGAAGAAGCGTGGCCGAGAAGTGACGGCGCGCGATGAGCGAGAAGCCAGCTGTTGCTTGGCGAACAGCCTGGGCCTTCTTCGTCTTCTTTTTTTTTTTTTTTTTTTTTTTTTTTTTTTTTTTTTTTTTTTTTTTTTTTTTTTTTTTTTTTTTTTCAACGCTATACGAAAGCCGTATCTACGCTGCCATCTCCGGGGTCAGTGTTCTCTCAAAAGTGAACTATAGCGTCTTTCGAATCGAGTCACGTGTCTTTATCCTCGGAGAAACAAGTTCTTTTGAAAAGTCTCTTTTAAATTATATAAAATATTAGAAATCAAAATAAAGCCGCACACGTGGTTTTACAAAAATTCAAGAAGCGAAAAAAACATTCTCGGGACTCAACGGGAACGCGTCGATCATTTATTATTCATCGCCGGCCAATCTAAATAACAACAAAATAAAATAAACAAAAAATATTATTCTCCGTGTTTTTACAAAAAAATAGTGAAAAAATATTCCACAAGAGAAACAAAAATCGATCTCTTCAACTCTCTTTTCATCGCGCCTTAGTCAAACATACATCGATATAAAATTTGCGAAACCGCAATGCCAACCGCGCGCTAACCGTTCGGAGAGACAGTCCGCAAACAACGAGTGTGAAATATCGTATTATTGTTTCTGAAAATTTTAATTCTACAAAAATTGATATTACAAACTTCAATATAGGGTTTGAAAGACCCTATTGCTGACAATGTGGTTCCTATTACTGTCAATCAACATCTACATGATTTTTTAAATACGAAAACTACATGTTTAATTTTTATTTGTTCACCAAACAATAATTTACATTTGATAAACATTTTATTAGAATTTGCTCAAATAACAAAGGAATGGTTTGAAAATATAGGTGGGGAAAAGAAAGAAAGAGTAGAGAGAATTTTTGATGACAAGCTAGACAAAGAAAAAGGTAGGACTCTCGTGAAACTATGGAAAGAAAAAGAGAAAGAAATAAGAAAGAAAAAGAAAGATAATGTAGAGAAAACAATCTCTAGTCAAATAGAAATAATATAATGTAAGGTAGGATTAGTATAGTAGAGAATTAAATTATATGTAAGATTACTGTGTGTGTGATACTAGCTATAAATAAGGAGAAAGCAATGTAAAGTTGGGGCGAAAAGAGAAGGAGGAATAGGAAAGAAATGTAAATCCAAGTTCCCTTCTTGGCCCAGAATCGGCTGAAGTAAGAATAAATAATAAATAAATATTAGAATTTGTTCCAATACAATAACATGCAATTTTCACAATCATTTTGATTGACAGTAATAGGATCTATTTTTACCTCATGTCAATGTAAATTAAAATCTATGCGAGTAGCAATTAAGCAGTCGATAAAAAAAAAAAGTTAATAAAGTCCGACACGTAAATTGGTCAAAAAACTAAAACTTAAAACGTCAACGTAATTCAATAAAATTGCGCGATAATTGGACAATAATTACGCAAAACGCGCGAAACAACACGTAGCTGTCAACAATTAACTCTCTCCGAATCAGCAGCAAAAAGCATGACTAGTTTTTTTTTTTCACGTACCTACAAAATACTTGCAAGTTAAAAAAAAAAAAAAAAAAGAAAAACTCAGCGAAACCATTACGAAGTAATGGAAGCTAACTATTTGTCTTATTGATCAGCAGAAAGTAACACCGGATCGAGTAAAAAAAAAAAAAAAAAACTGGATCAAGTAATTCATTATCTTTTATCGAATTAACATCGTTTTTTTGCAATTTATTATAAAAGTTCGCAAGTTAATGTTTAATTTTTTCGAGTTAATATTTATTCGCGAGAAAAAAAACTTGCTGGAATAGCAGGAAGATTAGTTGGTTCGCCAACAGAATCATTTGTTGATGGAATCAAAAATTCGTTAGACTCGATAAATTTGTTGTTCTGCTGGAAACTTTTGTTTTTTTTTTTTTTTCGTGTTAATATTCAAGTTCGTGTTGCGAGTCTTCTGGACTAATTGCGAGGCAAGTAATTAATCAGATATAAAATCAGTGAATTAATTCACGCGACCTGGATAAGTTGCACACAGAATTACATAGAATTTCAGATGTTTTTGCCGTAGGTACTTCCGCCTCGACTTTGCCTCGAGCTTGTCGTGTGTAAATATGGCTTCCTTTTCTATGTAATTAATCCGCTTACGGATACTTGTCGGTGTTTTGAAAAAAAAAAAAAAAAAAAAAATAGAGACACAGAGGTATCAACTCGTTACATCTCTTTTCGACACACAACATGTGTGTCGACGAGTGTGTCGAGCGAGTTGTCACTCGAAATATATTCTCTCGCGCGCGTAGTTTCAACTTTATTTTATCGGCGACGTGTGTCACTGTCGTCGTCGTAAATGAACGAACGATTGTCACTTTCAAGCAAACTTCTCTCCGTTAGTTTCTAGTCAGTTTTAAAAAATTGTAATAAATTTGTTACTAAATTAGTAATTTAATTACTCGGCAATTAATTAGTTTCAATTAACTCTTCGTGGACAGACTTACAAACAATGATTTACTAGTTGGCCTGTGACTAGTGGGTGACCCACGCGATTTTAAAATCGAATATCTCCGCGAAAAATCAATATTTTTCGATTTTATTTTTTTTTTAATCAAAAGTTTGAACAATTCTACGTTAATAAAAAAAAAACAAATTGAATCTCAAGTAATTTCAAAGATATATCAGCGTTAAAAAAGAACTTATTTTCACTAGAAACGTCAATGCGCAATTTTTGAGCAGGTCCGGGAGACCCGTGTCTGTCCGCGAAGGGTTAATTGTATTTTAATAAATTTATTAATTTTCATTTTTGTTCTAAGATACGTTTCAGAGCGTTCTCGGATGTTTGTTCGAGGCAAAATTCAAGTCACTTTCTTTCTCGACCCAACACGGGTCACAAATTGCGTCACGGCAAATGTCGCGGGATCGATCGCGCGGGATGCAAATGCGGATGCGAACGGCGCGTAAAACGAGAGTAATGGCGCGTAAAAAAAAAAAAAAAAAAACATTTTTGTAACCGGCGAATGATCTCTCATATTTGCAAAGATCCGCTCGTTCAAAGAATTATACGCGTTCGTCTCGCGCAACACGAGGTTTCGCGTGTACGTAACGCGCTTTTTTAAATTGTAAAAACGAAATTGCGCGCGCGGTAAAAAATCTCGTTGCGAGACTGCGTTGCGAGAAAAAAACCAACAGCTTTATTCGTCACACGTTGTTCGACAATATAAAATTGTCACGAGAGACAAAATCTGTGGATATATGCAAATCCTCTGGCAAAACAATAATAAAGATTGACGTTATTTAATTCTAAAAAAAAGAAACAGAAAAAAAACGAAATACGCACCGGTGAGTACAGCGCCAACGAGCATAAAGAGAGTGCCGAAAGCCGGGAGAGCGATCTGGCAATTCGCGGCTATTACCACGCCGGCCACCATCAAACCGCCCTCGATCTTCTCCACCCTTAATCGCGATATGGGGGTTGGGCATTTCAATTTCGCGCCCAAACCACCGCCCAGCATTCCTTCCTCAGCTGCCATGCTGCCGGTCCTGCAAAACAATGAGCGAGAGATTAATTAGTATTATTATTAAGTAGCTATATTTTTCGGGCGAAATTTACGAACAGGCAATCGCTCGTTTCGCATACGAGAGGTAAAGATCTTTTTAAAATTTGAAATAAAAAAAGACGCGTTGATTTTCACGTCCAAGTCATGATCGGATGTGACGGTGAAATGTGTAACAAAAAAAACTTAACAACTTCGCAATAAACAATTGTTGGCAACAAATCAAATTTGCGAGGCGAGTTGTTTTCAACGGCAATATTTCACAAAGAACCGAAAAAAAAAAAAACTGGGCTCAGCCGGGATTTGAACCCGGGACCTCTCGCACCCAAAGCGAGAATCATACCCCTAGACCACTGAGCCGCTCGATGACTCTCATCGTACAATATAACGTGATTAACAAAACGTTGCGATTGTCAACTTCCACCGGAGCGATAACGCGACACGCCGCAATAATAAAGAGCGGAGAATTTGTATAATAGAATGTTTAATTCCCGTGTGTGTGTATAATAAATTTCAATTGTGACACACGCGCAATTTAGTCGCGCTGTGAAGTTTTACGGGAGATACATATATATGTGTGTGTACACACATCACGTTCACGGCCGATCTTTTCGATTATGATAAACGATCGGAGCGTTAAAATCGCGTGAGCGCGCAATTCCCAGCGAATCGCAGCACCGTTTGTATATACACACGACGATGTAATTGAATCAGTCTCTCTCCCGTCGCATTGCGCGCGCGCGCGCGCTCGCTGCTAATTTCAAAGCCCATGGATAACCCGAGAGACTCTCTCACATGTCGTGTCTGTCTCCGCGGGAGTCAGATAGGTAATTAAAGCAAATGCCCCTTTGCAGATCGCTGATCGGACAAATTGCACAGGTAACGGTTTCGTTCAAGCGCTTTGCGAAGGTAATGCGTTACCTGTGTCGTGTTATATCATATACTCCGATTTATCTCGAGAATTTCGCATTTGCAAACTTGTCTCGAATTGAGAGAAAACCACTTCAAAAGATCAATAAATGCCTTTTTTTTTTAATACATCGCGTGTTATGTAAAACAGTACGTTTGCAAAATCTCGAGCGCAACAATAAATTCTATCAAAGCCAATACGAGCCAGTATGTAAATTGTTTATGTGATAATTAGTTTGTTAATATATCAGTCGTTCCGATTCTTTTATTTGGATCATTAATCAGTCGTTAATAATCAGTCAATTAATATAATTATTCCATCTATTTTATTTGATATTTCTGTATACTTCTAATTTTCTATATTTAATTTATTTCTATACATCTAATTTTCTCAAAAGAGAAAATTACTAGCACAACACATAAACAATATAAAAGTATAGAAATATTGAATAAATAATAAAACATATTTCGGGAAGAAAAATTAAAACATTAAATTAAGAGACAGCAAAAAAACTAATAAATAAAATATCGTCTCATCCAAGTCGAGTCAAATAAATTGGACAAACCAAAAAACAAAAATCCAAGTTCAAATTTAAAATAAACAAATAGACACTTTTGGTCACAAAGAATAAACAAAATTAAACGCAACCTTCGGCAACAACCGAATCCGTCGCTTGACGTCGACGACGACAAGATCCATTTATTTCGCCTCAAACTTTGCACAATGAGTTAGACCCGATGTTGCAAAAACGTCATAGACGAAACACACAGCTGACAGGTGTTTGCGAGAAGAATTAATTAACACGTGAAACGGAAGAGGGAGGGAGGCAATTAGCTCGCGTCTCCTGGGAATGGCATTTACGTACGTATACGTGGGCGCGACATTGTGTGTTTTTATTATGCAACGTTGACACGCACACATCGCGTTATCATCGCGCGTATGGATCTATACCGTGTAATAGTCGACGATAGAAACTGTCAACAAAATCACGCAGAATGCGCTCTCTCGGCAGCGCACACACACACACATCAGAGCTTGTCACTCGAGATAATCCGCCGGTAATAACAAATGGGATTCTCGCGGTGCCATTTGCAGAACGGCATGAGGTTTCAACATCTCCGCGACGAGAAAAAAATAAACGCGCGATGTAATTTGCATTCGTTCCATGTATTTGTTTTAATTGCATCCGTTTCTTCGTTTTCGGATTATTTTCTAATCTGTGATGTTTGTGATCATCAGTTTCTTAAAATAAGATTCAAGACGCGTCACGCGTTTGTCATTTATCTTCTTTTCGCGCGCTCGACGTAAGTACGTGTCTTGTTCTCTCGCGCCCGATAACACTTGCACTTCGATCGATCAAAGTTTGTGAAAACTAGAGACGAGATCTTGGAAAATTCACGATCTAATTTTATCCCCGACGGTTTATTTTTTTTTTTTTTTTTTTTAATCGCGAATCGTTTCTTCAGTCAATTCTAATTTCTAACGCGAATTGATCGGCGGCGAGGGAACGTGATCGCGCGCGACCCGGTCGCCCCGCGCGATCCTCGTCTCATTTACCCGGATATTTCAGGTCATCGTCGAGGTCGGGAAGAGCAGCAGCGAGAGGGGAGAGAGGTGTTACAATTGAAGCAACAAGAACGAGTGCCACTTACTCTCGCTCCCCTGGTTAACAAATAAGCGCGCGCGCCCCCACCGCCACGCTGCCTCGAGTATAAATTATAAAAAAAAAAAATTGACACGCAGCGAGTATCGCAAATAACGTTCCGGTTTGTTTGCGAAACGTTGAGATTAGCCGACGCGTAAAATTTTCGTTGCGTGACGCGAAGGGTAAAACTCGATGTCGGTTTCTGCGACGCGAAACGTCTCTTTGAGTCACGCGGCAAGAATTACACATTTTTTCAAGTCTCTCTCTCTCTCGTGGAATAAAAAATCTCTGTTTAAGAAAGACATTCGCACGCTTATTAGAACTGACGTATATGCGCGCGCAGTCAACGAGTGTTTTTTTTTTTTCTTGCGCAATTCAAGTTTCACTCGCGGTTATGTTCCGCTATTTCGCGAGTTTCTCGAGTGTAACTCGGAAATAAAGGGGAAAAAAAAAACAGCGCAAATATTTATTTCGCTCTTTTGCCGAGAGTGCGCGCGCGCGCGCAGTTAATTGCCCGCCGCTCTGATACGACAACGACGACACACACTGTGTGTATCGCGCCGTAAGTCACAAGTGATACGTGACGCGCGATCTAATGTTTGATAAACTGCAATTAATTACACTGTGTAATCACTCCGCGAGTGATTACAAATTACATCGCGTGTCGAGAGAGAGAGAGAGAGACCGGCCTTCTCTCGTCGAGGAGGATACACGCGCGCAGTTTGTCCGACGAGAATCTACGCGAAAGTTCGCAATTAACGTCGACTACTGATCAATTCTGTACGTAATTTCCAATAGAAATTAGCATTTTAACAACTTGTAAAAATTACGTAATTGTGTTTAATTTGCATTTCAATCGAACGCATCTCAAAAGTTCGATTTTCCTCGGATGCAAAAACAAAAAAAACTATTTACTAAATACGAGACGAGAAATCGGAGACACTGGTTGCTCGACGCGGATCAAACCGCGCGTGTGTCAAGTTCGAGGCCGCGCGATTGATCTTTCTCCGAGCGAGGCGAGTTAATCGCGTCGTCTGCTCGTTGAGAGAGTCCGCCTCAACGGTTCGCTCTCTCGGCTAATAAATGGCAGAGAAGCGAAGCTGGTCTCTCTCTCCTCTCCACCACCTGACGTGATTACGTAATGAGCCGCGGTCTGACGCGACGAGTAAAACGGCGACAGGTCGACGACGACGACGACGAGACGACACGCCGCAACAACGCGGCGATCTGTTTTGCGGTCGCGCTCGCGGATCGGCCCGATCCAGGAAGTCCGTTTCATCCTCCGCGCATCGGCCGCGCGTGATCCTATCTCTCTCGCGCGCGAGATGGAAGATAGACACGCCAAGTTCATTTATTTCGTCGCGGAGAGATGAGCGAGCCGCGATAAACGCGACTAGACCAAGTGACTGATGAGTTTCGCTCTGTCTCGCAAAGACAAGAGAGAAAAGGAGAGAGAGATATGTATGTCTATTTTCGAATGAATTATAATTTCATACGCGAGTTGTGTCGCCGCGTCCACCTTCGTCGCAGCAATCATCTCGAGGAATTGGTTTTTGACGCGCGCGAATAGTTCAATAACGGAATATTACATTAACATTAGTTGATTACTGTGTGCCCTAACGGAATTGACGTATAAACGCGCGCGCGCGCGAGTCCGAGCCTGGTGCTGAGACGGTGAAACATTGAAAGTAAAACAAAAGCGCGCGAGAGAGAAAGAGAGAGCCGCGCTGTGCGCGACTAATAAAATAATACAAATCGCGTATAACAGGACTTACATAAAACCAGACTTGGAGCGCAATGAGGTTACGGTTTCTCCGGCGCGGCGCGAGTTTACGACGTCGCGCGCGCGCGCCGGATCGAACCAGATGAAAGAGAGCGGAAGCGCGGAGAAATCGCGCGGCGCCTAACGAAAGGAAAGGACTCTCGTGCGAAACTCCCGGCGGATCGTCTCTATCTCTCTTGCGGATTTCTTCGTTAACGCGCGCTTCCGGTACGACTTACGCGTTGCGACGCGAAAACAAAAAAGCTAAGGCCGGAAGTAAAAAGTCACGCTGAGAATCGAATTTTCACGCCGCGGGAAAGAATCGAAATATCGCGCAAAAAAGCGCGCAAACGTGTGTTCGCGAATAAATTAAAAAAAAAAAAAAGAATCTTCCTCTTCCGCCGTGACGGCGGCGGCTCGCCGTGGTTTTCTCGCGCAAAAAAGCAATTAGCGATGTATTCGTAGAAATTACGTAAGAATCAAACTGCCGGTCGCGAGTAGTTGAAGAATCTTTTTTTTTTTTTTTTTTTTTTTTTTTTTTTTTTTTTTGCATCGTGTATTCCGCATTAATTTCTATCGCACGGCGCGATATATAAAATTAATTGAATGTAAATAAATTAAAAAAACGACGAGCCTTAATATTCTTTATTAATTATTAAATTAAAAAAAGTTTATGCGGAAAACAAACTTGCCGAGTAATTTCTTCTCTCTTCGCGAAGATTCGCTTCTTTCGACCCGTCGATGATAATTTCAACGTGGTTGTCTCTTGTTACACACGCGTCACAGGCGTTCGAATTACAATCACGCGTGAATCACTCGAAAGTCGCCTTCTTTGTAACTAGGCGTCAGAATTTCTTTGCCGGAAAATGACGTCTTAATTAAAGGTACGATGATTTTCTAGTGCGCGCGGAAAAAGAACGACTTCGGGGGGAGGGGGGGAGTTTAATCAAAGAGAACGGGATAGAGTAACACGCCTGGGAACATCAAATGTGCGGGGGGGAAGAGAGCGAGAAAGAATTAATTAACGACTGTTCGCCGATTGAGGGAAATTAGCGCTTCGAGGATGTTTCGTCGACGCTTCGATGTAATCGCTAATTGCGGGCGTTGCGCGAATATTCTTCTCAAAAAACAAACAACGCCTGACAACGTACTAACAAACGACAGCTTGTCAAAAAAAAGTAACTAACGGCGTGTCGCAGACTCTCCACAAAAAAGGCGCGTCTTCCCGCGCGTTGTTAAAAGCGTATGTCTAGGAGCGTGTTGGAGCGCGCGCGCGTTGACTTGGTCGTCGACCAAGAGACTAACCTAAGTAAAACGACCTTGCAGAAACATCGACGAACGCACCGTCGTCGTCGTCGTCGTCGGGTCGACGACCGGCTCTCTCGGTGTTGTAGAGCTCGCGACGAGAGATGCGCAACCGGCGATCGCCTTTCTACAGCCTTGACTGCAACCTCCGTGCGCTTCGTTACCGCGCGCGCGCGCTTCGTCACGTGCGATCCTCCGTGATACGCGCGCCGGTATCGCGTTCTCCGAACAAACGCGCGCGAGCGCGATAAAATAGGATCGTTTTTCGCGCGCGATATGTCGCGCGAGCGCGCCTCCATTACGTGCGCTCCTCATTGCGATCGTTTATGCTTTCGCGAAACACGCAGCGTTGGCGGTTAACCCTTTAGCTCCGCGTGTTACACACGTACACACGCGTAGGAGCTCTGGCCGGCAGCACAATGGGGAAAATTTCATGGCGAACGCGGTAACAATAGCCGAGCGTTTTTGCGCGCTAATTTGCGATTCATACGCCGCCGCCGTCGCGTGTATCGATTCTTTGTTCCCCTTCGCGCGAGTTTTCTTTCCACGACCTCGCATTTGCGTTCGGTTCGAAATTTGTTTGTTGTTTTTTTTTTTACGAAACTGAAATCGCACGCGATTTTACACCCCGCAGCAAGATCTCGTATCACTGTGACGTAATTTACAATTATTAACGTTACCGCCCGCGTTCTCCCCGCTGCAATTTCCGTTTAATTAACAAGCGAAATAATTACAACCAATTAAATGCACGCGGAAGAGATGTGTGTATGTGTGTATCGAAATCCGCGCGCGACCGTAATTAGAAATTTCGCTTATCGATCGAGGATGTGTGCGCGACTTTGCAATTTGTCAAACTTTTCGCGATAATTTGCACCAAAGTCGACAATGAAAAGATCGAACGCTCGGAAATGACGCAATTGGCGTTTCTCCAAGAGAAACGATTTTACGTTTCCATACAACGACGGATTTCTGTGTACAAACATGTTTCAATTATTTGCATCGACTCGCATGTGTGTGTGCGTTAATCTGGAATAGAAAAATTCTCGCGACAATGGCCGTCCGCGAATATTGCGCGATGTATATTTTTCCAAGACAAATACATCGGACGTTAATTAAAATCGCAATTAAAATCGCAATTTCTTTTGTCTGGAATCTCTTTCTCTGTCCGTTTCATTCTGTACAACTCCGAGCGTAATTCGCGTTCGTAAATCAACTCGAAAAACGGAGGTTGCGCAAACCTTCCGCAAACTTTCAATTTCGAGTAACACAGCGCGAATGAACGAGAGACCCCCGCTTTGTCTTCGTGAAGGCGGCGTGGAAACCACAGCCCTAACCGGAGTATATATTAGGGTATTTAGCCGCGAAGCAAAGTGCTTGTCCACACGCGAAGTACATGACGTGGACGGATGTCGGTCTGAATTGGCGCAATGACCATAATCGGGGGCTGCCCAACACACAACGAATGTGCGATCTTTTTTTTCTCTCTCTCTCTCTCCCCCGAGGCTCGAGCGGAGTAAGACAACGGAAAACTATACCGCGAACTTCGCACTTTGCGCTCTTATTTTCCTTCTCGCGCGTTTCAATAAACGCGCGCGGCGTCGCCAATCTCGAGAGCGTGAAACCAATTCTCTCTCTTTTTTTCTCTCCCGATCTCTTTTCCGAAAGATCGCGACAAGTATTTTATTTGCCGTGTGTGTTAGGAACGCGAGGATAAGGAACGACAATCAACGTCTCGGCCTTGTCTCTCCTTGTTTCCAGTATCGCAAACGCCACTCGAGATCGTTTTCCGATTCATCGATCGGATCCGATCTATCGGCGACGGCCGATAATCTGATTTTACGACCGTATTGCCGAAAGATCGAAGAGACAGACAACAGAGAAATGTTTACGTGTTACTTCCGATCATCCGAGGCGAGACACACGTGTGAGACACATCGCTTGCGACAAAATTATCATCGCAATTTTTTTTTATTTGCTGCAAAATCGCGACTAAATTATTTCCTCCCGATGCAAATCTCCCCACGCGTGTTGCCACATTGAAAATTTCACGTCGCGGTAAATATTAATTCTGGGTACAAGTTCGAGAGAGAAGCTTGATTAAGCACTTCCGAACAGTGTGTAAATTTTTAACACCCTGTAAATCTATCCCCCCTCCCCCGACATCCGAACAATGTGTGAATTTTTAATCGCCCGTAAACCTTGACATTTGCGTCCGACGCGATTTGTTATACAAACGTTGCGAACAATTCGTAAAAATTCGCGGAGCTTTAGTCAAGACATTCTAAATTAAGAAAATAACAGTTTCGATATTTCTTTTTGTTTTTTTTTAATACACCAAAAGATTTTTCATGTTTAAAAATCGCTCGAACGAGTTGAGAGATTTTTTTTACAGGATTGAGATTGAAATAATAAAATGAGAAGTGACTTCCTTTCGCGTCGGTTAATTCAAACGTGACACTAATGAACCTACGAGCGGAATGCTGTGCAAAAATTATTGGACTTTGAACAACCGCAACGCGTCGATTTGGAATCGTCTTCAGTCGGAGAATCTTCGCGGCACAACATTTATTTCAACACGAAAGTGTCCAACATAAACGTCCCGCCACGCTAAAAACGTCAAGTTAAGGTAGTTCTATCACGAGACGAAAGTCCTGTCGTAAATTCCAATTTTTTAATATAATATTGTCTGAACCAATCTTCATTTTTTTGAAAACAAAAAACCAGTCGGTTACCTACCATGTTAATAAAATAAATCAAGTTGAACACAGGTATAAAACATTGACACATGTGGCATATATGCAAATTCTTTGTGTTCGTATTTCTTTAACTTCTGGACACTTGAGATCTTTTTCAAAAACTACCAAATATATCTTCAAACTGTCTAAAAAGTAGACGTTAAAAAAAAATACTAACGTTACCGACCATTTCGATTTAACAAATTGATTTCAGGTGACAATGTGATGGAAAAATCCCTTTTGACACCCACAAAATCCGGCCCTACGTGACAGAACTACCTTAAATTGTCGTTCTTCATTTATAAAATATTTTTTTACAAATAGTTTATTTTATTTCATCAATAATTATATTCTTAGTCACGCACAATACGCGTTTTTTTCTTGTAAATTTTAACGGATCTCTTTTAGCACCCACGAAATCCGGCCGTACGTGATAGAACTACCTTAAAATTCGTCGGCTCATCTCAAAAAGCCAAGCTGTAAATTTTTTTTTACGCAGTTTCCTCTCTCGACGAAGCGAGATAAAACATAAATCGCTTTGAGCGTTAACGGAAGTACGGAGAGATCCGCAAAGTGCATATTGCGATCTCCCCCAGCTGATCCTCTCTCTCTCTCTCTCTCTCTCTCTCTGTCTCGCCTTATGAATATAAACTTATTTCCTCCCGATGAAACAAAGTTTCACGTAATCGTGAAAAAGTAGCGCGAGCTGCGCGCGAATAACTTGATAAAGTAGCTAACGTGTGGCGCGACGAGGTCTCATTCGCATTCCTTACCGCGAGAGAGTTCGCGCTTCTCATCTTCTCGCGATCTTTTTTCTTCTCTCGCGCAATTCGCACGTGAGCACGCGACACCGCGCGCGCGCACACAGGAAGGTATCGAGACGCTGGTCACGGCTCGACGTGATATCACGTTCTCCTCGTCGAAGGTCGTAGTCGCGACCAAGTGCGTTGTTTTGCTTACGCACTTTCCTTCGTTGTCAATTGCTCGGTTGACAACAAAAAGAGAGAGAGACGAAGCAAATAGAAACGCGATATTTGCGGCGGTTCTTTTTTTCTGTTTTTTGCATTTCTCCGTTGTTCGAAACGGAAACTCGACGGAAAAATCGAAAAAGTCGTGAACGACAGCTCGATGATGTGCAACGTTCGTTTCAACAAAGAAACGCCTTGTGAGAACACACAACGCGGAGAGGAGATTTTCCCTAGCGCGATCCGGTAATCGAAGGTTTCGAGTTTGTGTAAACATCAACAATTGTCGGGATCGCGCACTTGTCACTCCCTTTGTGCGGAGAATTGCTTGCTGAAGCAACACGCGCGCGCGCGTAATCGGTTTACGAGTGTGACGTATATTTGACAATTATTAAATCGATCTCGAACAAATCGGTGGTATTCTCGCAAATCGATTTGTTTTCGAACCGACGACAGAAAATTTTGGGACTTTTGTTAAAAAAAAAAAAAAAAAAACCAAGACCACGAAATGTAACAAGAGACCAAATAAGCGATTATTGAATTGATCTCGAACAAATCGATGGCATTCTCGCAAACCGATTTTTTTTTTTTTGAACCGACGACAGAAAATTTTGGGATTTTTGTTCAAAAAAAAACCAAGACCACGAAATGTAACAAGAGACCAAATAAGCGATTATTGAATCGATTTCGAACAAATCGATGGCATTCTCGCAAACCGATTTGTTTTCGAACCGACGACAGAAAATCTTAGGACTTTTGTTAAAAAAAAACAAAGAGACCAAAGCGATTCTGTCAGAATTTTATCTCCCATCAGAGCTTTGTCCATCCTCTTTGTCTCGGCAATTCGTGACATCACCTCTGTGTGTGTGTGTGTGCGTGCGCGTACATACCGAGCGGAATTCTCGCTGGCCAACTGCGACTTGTCGGTGTAGAACGGCGTGCCAAATGTCATGACGGAGCAAGTGGGCGGTTTATCCTGAACGGTGTCCTTATCAGCGGCGCGACCGCCGAACAGCTCGACTAGTCAGCTGATCGCGCGATGCTTCATCGCTTCGGTCAGCGCGCGCATTACGACGGCCGAAATTTTCTCGTCCGCCACCCGACGGGTGCTGTTGTTCTCCTCCTCCTCTTCCTCTTCCCACGCGACAATCGGCGCTTTCTTCGCGCGCGTCAGCTCTCCGCTCCCGATTCTGCCCTTGAGAAAAAAATCCGAAAGACTCGCCCCGCCTCTTCTCTTCGCCGGGTCTTTCCCACAAACTTGAGTTTCCGCGAAACCACACAGTCGTCTCAAACGCTTAGCCCCGCTCGACGACGGGAGAAACGAGTTTCTCGAAATCCTCTCGCAAATCGAATTCTTCCTCTCCTCGGCAACTTTTTAATATACGACGGATGTCGCGTTTGAATATATCTCGCTCGGCGTCCTCGTTCGAGAGAGCGGGAATTGGGGAGTCCGGTTTGGATACCGGAGAAAAGCAGTTCTCTTGGTAACGAGAGGTCCGTCGTCTCTCAGAGGCCTCGTCGATCTCAATGTGTGTGTGTGTGTGTGTCGTGGGTAATATAACGGTATATCGCGAGGAGGCGTCCGACGAGGAGATTTACCGGAGCGAGCGGGCAAGAAGTGCAACGACCGGCTGATCGCGCCGAGACTTCTCTCTCTCGCGTGCTGAATTCTTTGCGTCTCGAATGCAAAGAGTCGACTAAGCGCGCGCT
Source organism: Pseudomyrmex pallidus (assembly GCA_014825455.1). Taxonomy (NCBI): domain Eukaryota; kingdom Metazoa; phylum Arthropoda; class Insecta; order Hymenoptera; family Formicidae; genus Pseudomyrmex; species Pseudomyrmex pallidus. The sequence goes on along the minus strand of QVNV01005575.1, from coordinate 10,831 downwards.
CGTCCCCCGAATTTCCGTCCCGGATTTGTTTATCTCGCGCTCATTTACTTGTCCCGTCGCGTCCACAGGATTAGTTTCCAAAGCTGCTTGTTATCTTCGAGCACGTTTTATCCTGTTTGCTCGGACTCACGCCATCCGACGCACTGATCCGCACTGTTTCAATTCGTCCTCGACCCCCGGGGGATGTCGGAGGAGAACCTCGTTATCCTACTTGAGAGCGCGAACGCGTCTCTCTCTCTCGATCGGTTTGCCTCGCCTCGACGAAGCTCGTCCTCGCGGTCCAACCCAATTCTGTTTATCAGCCTCGCTCGAATGCGAGGTGACAATATTTTCTTTACAACGTAAATCGTTAACGCGCCAACCACCGACGAACGGAGCGCGACAACGCTTCTGTTATTCGAAGCGAGTTAATCGAAGATACTTGTCACGGGGATATCTGTCTGATATCAGGGTTGCACTGTCACACAGTTTTCCGTGCCAACTCGCGCGCGCCGCTCGAATGTCAACGCGCGTCGAATGTTCGAGCCGTCGTTTTTTCGAACACACGTCGTCGTCTGTAATTTCTCTCGCGACATAAAAACCACCGAGGAGGAGGAATCTGTCGTGATGAGCGTCGAGCGCGAAGTGTCGTCGAGGAAAACGGAAGAAGAGCCTTCCACCTGACGCCGCGGATCCTCTCACGGAGTAACGATCGCGCGCAAACGAGAGGAGGAAGAAGGTGCCGGGAGAGGGAGCGGGATTGACCGATTACGGCCGAAGTGCAGCGAAGAAGACTCGGGGGGAGGGAGCGTTGGGAGGGAGGAGAGAGCCTCTCTGATGGAGATCGCACACACACACCGAGGTATCTCGCGTCGCGCCTGGCAGCGGACTGACTCCGCGCTTCGTCGGCGGGAGAGAACGGAGCCGAGCTCCGCGCCACCTCCACCTCCTCCTCCTCCTCCTCCGCCGCCGCCGCCGCCGCCACCCCCGGCGGCGCGGCACCACTGTGTGTCGCAGTGCTGCGAACCGTGTCGCTCTTGGTACCTTCAACCCTCGCTCATACAACCTACCTATACCGTCCGCCTGAGAAACACGTGTCGCGTCGGCTGGGATAAACCGAGTGGACGACGACGCGCGAACGAATCAACGGAACACGTCACCTCCTCGTCCGTTATAACTCGGGACGTCCCGAAAATATACCTTCGGAGAATATTGCTCCTATATTAGCGCCGCACGTATGTATATGTACTCTCTCTCTCTCTCTCTCACGTGGCGCTTGATTTAATTTTTATTTATAACAAACACACGCGAGGGCCGTCTTTGATATTCGATTATTAGGGAAAACGAAACCGCGCGTCTGAAACATAGGATTGTAGTCAACCCTCTATCGCATTCCGTTCCCGATGGGGAACTTAATTAAAACTACTAAAAATACTAAAAAAATAAAAAATAACAATTCACGCAATAGAGAGTTAACCTGATTCCGATTAAGAATTTAATTAAAACTACTAAAAATACTCAAAAAATAAAAAAAATTCATGCAATAGAGGGTTAAGTAACGCTGGAAGATTTCAAGATGTGATTTCTCACACACGCTAATTCGAGACGAAAACGTTCGTTCGACCGCGCATTCGAAACTGCTCGGTTTCCGGAGACACAGGGTGTCGAAGTTGAGGGACAAATTTCGTTCGAGCCAAAAATTTCGAAAACCGAATTATTCTGACCCGAAACGTTCGATGTGGCTCGTCTTTTGAAGCCACAGATTATCTTTCATTCAACCCGGAGCGGATCCAGAGCGAGTGCTCTTTTTTTTACGAGAACCAAGTCGTTTCGGACAAACCGAGTTTTTTCTTTCTGAATTAGTGCGAGAAATCACCTCTCAAAATCTTTCCAGAGCACCACCCCTGTATTTTTTAACGTGTCGTGTTCAAACATTGCGAGAGACTTCAGTCGGCGCGCGAAGTGATAAGGCGACCGCACCAATGCGAGAAGTCCGAGGTGTCTTTTTCGCAATGAGTTTTTAAATTTGATAGAGAATAGGGGAAGCGAGGAATAAAAAGCATGCGACTGTGTACAAGTTGCGAATTGAGCGTCTCAATGGATTTTCGAATTGAATTCAAATTACTTCGCGCGCGCGTTAATTTGCACGTAAAAAAAAAATATTCACATTTCGCGCGTACATCCATTTGGTTCTTAATGGGTCTTAATTCATTTAATTTGGTAACAACCTGATACACATCTGCGTGTGACGCGTCGGAGTCAGTAACGATGCTAATGAAAAATAACGTTCGCTGGAAAAAAAAAAAACAACAACAAGCTCGAGAAAAATGTCACGATGTATTCAATTTGCTCACAATGAGGTGGCGCGTACATATCGCGTTTTAATTGCAATAAATATGCGATTGCAAATCGTTTCTGTTCAATATACGCTCGCGCGCGCGCGCGCGCGCGCGTGTGTGTACATACTCGCAAAACAGTTTACGAGGACGGACATTACTGCATATACGTGATCGAAACTCTTTTCTCCGTTCGTTCGGAGGACGCGATTATGCGATGGGTTTGCGGATACGACGTCACCGGAATAAGCGAACACCTGTTTGCTCGCTATAATAGCGCGACGCCGTTGACGGTCGTAAGCTTTTATATACGCGCACAGAGAAGCGCTGATATACCCGTTGCCGTCCACGGCGTATCTGAATGAAAATAAAGCTGCCTACACTTCGAGAGAGCTGTGAGACCAAACTTGTATAAAATGGGTTTAAAACGCGCGTCATTTCTCGAGATATTATTTGTTATTCCGAGCTGTGAACGCGAGTGCTCATTGATTAACCATGAATGAGCATTGTCGAACGCGAAGAATTTATGTCCATTCTGTTTGACAACGTCACACACGGCGTGGAAACGCCTTGTTCGAAAAAACCAATATCCGTTTGCAACAACTTGAAAACGCGAAGAAGAAATGTCACGCGAAAATTATTATAAACATCTGACGTCTTCTTCAGTTACGAAACCAATTTACATGAGATTGTATTTTACAACTTGTAAATATATATATATTTAAATTTGTATTTTATATACTTGTAAATATTTTATTTTTAAAAAATATAATAAAGTTGAAATTCGCTCGTGAAAATGTTAATCCGATGTCGGAGAGGGCCAATACGAGACTACACACAAAAACACATATAATTAAATTAAATAATAGTTAAAACATACATTTATACATAAATTTTTACATATTTATATATTTATTTATTTTAATGTATATTTAACTAAATATATTTGTATATTTTATTTATAAATATTATATATTTTTGTTAAACAAAAAAAGTAAAATTTGATAAATTTTTCAAAAACCTTTCTGCATCAATTTCCCGCATCTCAAGTGATTGCGCAACCCTTATTGTTGTTTTTCATACAAATTCGAGAAAAAAGCGTCGAGAATTTCCGGCTGGTAAAGAAAAAAAAAGGTAGTAGCTCTCCGCCATACTAGATAGTCGATTATTTAGCCGGGGATGGTGTATCGATCGAAACACACCACAACCCTCGCGTGTTACCTCTCCTAATGGACGTGTCCGTCGAGGAGAAATTTTCGGCCGATAAACGCGGTCGAGATGAATCAGCGACGGAAATCTACGACGCAACGTTGATAGAATCCCTCGCGTCGTTGGAAGTCCGACGACGTCACGGAATATTATATTTACAACTCCCTTGTTTGTATAAATATTATATAAACACACCTCATCCGAGACACGACAAGAGCCTAGCTCTTGACCTATCCAGCGAGATATTTCCGAACGAACGAATAAATAAATTGCGTACGGACGACAAAAGAGACCCCGGGATCTCATTAAAAAAATGGATCCCTCCCCGAGACAACGTGTCTTAAAAAAAAAAAAAACGCAGCGACGGGAAAGAGTCACGGGATAAATTGACGTAATCGACTGCGTCGTGTCGCCTGGGTAAGTGCGTGCAAATTTTGCGCGTAAATACATCTCGCAAGGCGCTCAACACATTCCAATCAATTGAATTATCAATAGATTAATTAAGACGGTCGCCGATCTCGTTAAAGACTCGAGCGCGGCCAAAAGTTCCGAGACAGCGCGAGGAAAATGAATTTAACACACATTTGAAATCACAATCGCGACAAACGGAGCGTGACAAAGCACGTAGAAGATTATATGTGTTACGCGCGCGGCGGCAAAGTTAATTCCCAGGCAGAGATCCTCTTCGAGAACCTGGGAAATTCATTAAAAATCCCATTTGCGCTCTTTTATCGCTCAATTTTCTCCTTTCTACGTTAAAAACGCGACATATTAAACTACATGTTCTTTAGCGGCGCAAAATTGTGCATTAAGTGGAGATTTTATCGAATCTCGCGTGTTTCTTCCGCGCCGCGCTCTCTTCAAGGCTTCGCTTCTCACGCTTCTTCCGCAAGAATGGAAGGTTATCTATCCAGTATTACCAACACACGGAGTGCGGTATTAATTCCCGGTTGCAATTTATTTGGATATATATGCACATTAATTTCTCGCGCATATATCCGCGCCAGATTCGCGCGATAACAAATATCGCGAGTCTCGCGTTTGCGCTACTTGGGCGCTATTATTCCTCCGCTTTAATGTACCTTCTACTACCGACTACTCGCACGGCAGGATGAAACCATTAATTACGCCAGAACGAGTTTAAGGTTGATGATACAAGCAAGTCGAGCGCTCAAGAGGCGGGCAATACAGCGCGCGCGCGCGCGCGATACAACACGTGTTACATAACGCGCGACACATTGCGTTGCGAAAAAAAAAAGAATTCGCGAAACAGAGTTCGATTTGCGATAAATTTCACGGCGCAAAAATCCGCAAAAATCTGCGAAACGCCAGTTGCGCGCGCAACGAACGAAAAGAATGCGCAAAAATTTTCCCGATAGCCGCGGACGAGAGAAAATCTCTCTCTCTCTTGTTTCGGTCGTCGTGGGCGGTGGTGTTCGGGATGTTCGATCGGAACGTCGCATGCTGCGTCATGCGACCGCGATTTACAAGGACGAGTGCAGCAGATTATATGCGCGCACAGTTCGCAAGCTGCGCGACGACCGTGTATCTCGCGACGACCACCGGCACAGGAAGTAGTGCGAGCGCATTATGATAATTATCATCCGCTCGATGCAAGAGCAGATGAGCGCGCGAGGCGTCCTACTTACGCGCGAAATTGTCGAAAACTATCTTTAAAAAAAAACACTCTGCGACCTTTGCAATACGACCCGCAAATATTTTCTCAGAAAACAGTTTTTCTTCTCGGAAAAGTTGACCTTGTTTTCTTTTCCGAACGTTAAATATGAAATATGCGTTAGTTTCTAAACACTTAAGAGAGAATTTGAATATTTGAGAATCTTTTTTATATATTTAAAAAAATTCCTAAAATCAACCCTTCGTGGACAGATTTGAAAACTGACCGACTAGTCGGACAGACTGATTGGGTTTAGAGGCCCACGCGACCTTTAAAACCGAATCTCTGAGAAATCAATATTTTTTTCAATTTTTATTGAAGTTTGAACGATTTTGCGCGAATTAAAAAAAATTAAAAATCTAATATTTTCGAAGATATATAAAAAAACAAAAAACGAATTCGTATTGTAGACACCGAATTTTTTAAGTGAACTCGTGTCTCTCCGCCAAGGATTAATATTTAACAATTTAATAAGTTGTACAATTATTTGTTTTAAATAAAGATGTTAACAGGTAAAAAAAATCCCTCAAAACGTCTCACCGAGAAGACGAACAGTAAAATTTAAGCCATATACACGTTGTGTTTGACGAGCTAAGCGAGTATATTTTGTGTGAAATTTGATCTTAACCCCCTGATAGCTTATGTCACTTGGACTCGTCAAACAGAGGCGGTCGATCGATCAAGCGAGAGACGCTTCGGAACGATATTGTTGTGAATAATAAAGTTACTTGCAACAATGCGAGCAAACATCTTACGTATACACGTTTATAAGAATATCTTGTTCTTTTTTTTTTTTGAAAACGTTTCGATCTTGTAAGCGTAAAATGTCGATTTTGTTAATGCCAACGAGTCAAAGCGTACTTCTCTCGTATTTTGCAAAAGCTACACACACACACACAATGAGCATGTCGGTAACAATGGGAGAACATATTCCATTGTGACCGTTCTAAGAATTCTTCGTATTGCCTTCATTTCACGATTCCGCTGATAAAAGCGTTCTTGCGTCTGTGTGTTCGTGCGCGGAGAGTTAAATTCAACCGAGTCAAGAGAGAGAGAGAGAGAGACGCAGCGCAAAAGTCACTTCCAACGCTCTCGAGAATAACAACTGCCGTTGTACTTGCTCCATTAATGTGAAAAAAAAAAAGACCACGAGAGAGAAAAATTGCGCGCGATTTCTTACGTGATTGATACATTTTCGACATTTCGCATTTTCGCGCATCTGTATCGATAAATCTGTCTCTGACTGATTCGACAAAAGCGCTTCGCCGCCGCTTTCTTCTTTCTAATCCCCCCCCCTTTCCCTCCTCCCGCAAAACGCGAGTCGAGTCGATCTTATTTCGAGAACGACTTGTAAAAATCATATCACGAAGGGATCAACGCAAGTGCTTTTCTGTTTGAAGAAGGAGGGATCAGATATAAAATTTATCTTGTTAAAAAAATGTAAGCGCGTTCTCGAGATAAGATGCGAGGATCGCGAAAAAAATGCCATTAGAAAGAATCAACGCAAGTCTCTTTTTGTTTGAGGAAGGAGGGTTCGATCACAAAATTGATTTAAAAAATGAAATTTACCCTCTCAAAAAAAACAAAAAAAAACGTGCAAACGTTTTCTCGTCGCGAGATTCCAAGACAGTGTGAGAAGATGCGATTAAAACGAACCTGAAACGAGCTGAAACGTTCACACTGCTGCGCGTGAGAATTTGCGTTTTTTTCAGTTGCTGGCCGAGGACGATCGAAATAAATTCGCGGATCGAAACGTCCCCTGAAACTAAACCCGAGGTTTCTCCTCGGCCAGGAGGCAATTTTTTCGCAATATTTTAAAATTAGTTTAGGGGGGTATTAGGGGATTCTTCATATACGTAATACAAATATAGCATTCTATATGATTTAGAATTGAAATTTCAATTCGAAAAATGACCGTATCAATATATTCATTAGTTTTAAAAACGCATGAGCCTAAGAACACGTTTCTTTATTAATTGTTAAAATTTATTCTCTTTAAAAAAAGTTCTCGTCGCGAGATTTCAAGAGTCGATTTGACCAAACGTGTGCGATCGGTCAATTCGCGAGACCTGCCGCCGCGACCCTCGTCTCCGCTTCGTGTGCGCCCCAAGACGTAAGAAGAATTGCACGATCGACACAATTCCGTCTCTTCACCGCTACTTCACCCTCTCTCTCTTTCTCTCTTTCATCTCGTATTTGTTACGAGACTTTTTACACATAGACACGATTTTCCCCGCAGTGTCCTTGAACCCTTGGCTCAAAAGCCGTTCTCCGACAGCTGCGAATTCCCCGAAAAGTCGGAGAGAGATACGTGCTCGGTCACGCGAGGTACGGCATGTCGCGACGACATCGGATCGTTTTTTTTTTCTGCCTCGCTATTATTATCAAATAGCGGTTGTTCGGTACAAACGCTAAACTCGAATTACTCCCTGTTTATCGATCAACACTTTCCTCTCCCCCTTTAATTGTTCACTCTAAACTGTTCAAATCCCCGCGCAAACAGACGATCTTATCGCGACGGAACACTGTCGATTCGTACGTGTTAATTATTTTTTGTTTGATGCGCGAACTCTCAGAACAAGATATCTGCGATAAATGATACATCGAAGATACGGAGATAGAGAGATAAGTTTAAAATTGAGTCACCCAAGTATCAAGACTTGAAACGTGACAGAGTCTAGAAATAGGCCAGCTCTCGGCGAGACCATCTGCGCTACACGAGATGCGCTCCGTTGTAGTCTTCTAAATAAGACTTGAAACGTGTTTTCGCAAGCCAAAACGTGACGTTATGTTACAACAATTTAAAAGCTCGTGAAAACACACAACCGAGCGTCGGGGATTGATACGAGCCAATATGTGTCTCGGATGTGCAATTTTACACAAAAAATAAATAAATATATATGTAATATTAAACACATTAAAATACAATATAAATAATTATTAAATATATATTTTCTACCATTTAAACTCGCAAAATCAATACACGGAGATTCAAACTAAATAAATATATATATATTTATGTAAATATATACAATATTAAACATAAATATAATAAAATAACATTAATGAAATATTATAAAAAGATAATATTGTAAAGCATGAAAATAATAATATTACAAAATATTATAATCGAATATAATTAAATAAATATATACATTTATGTAAATAAATAATATTAAATATATAATTTTTCTCTTTAAATTGATAAAATTAATACGCTTGTAAATTATTTTATGTAGAGATTCGAATTGAATTTACTCCAAAAGCTCACATAGGATGCTCGGTTTGTTGTATCACGTATACATATGTGCGAAACATCTAATTTACCTCTGTGTAAAATCTAAAATTTCCATTGCAAAAGAAACACACGCGGCGCATTGGCTCGTATCGACCTTAATCATTTAATTGCGACTTATCCCAAAGTTACGTTTTGTTTCCCGAAAATTACTTGTTAAAACAAAATAGCAAACAAACTTTTGTTTACTACTTTAGGAGGAGTCGAACGAATGAAACGCAAAGCGAAAATTGAGAAAGAAAAACCCTAGCGCGCAAATATTTGCGATGCAAACCGCGAAGCTTGAATAAACTCGGGCTCGAAACACCGCTTACAAATGAACGCGCAAGGGAGGGCGGCCGGCGGATTATCCGCTCTAATGAGAAGGCGCCGCCGTTGCTGCGTTAAAATGGTCGGAACGCGCGTTACGCGTCGTCGGTTAAAAAAAAAAAAAAGCAAGGCAAAACGCACTCTCTCACACGAAGCGTCGGACGCATTTTCCCATCGCGCCTAAGCGCCACAAAGCTCCGCGTGAATAACTCTCTCGCGTACACACACACACATTCCGCTGAGTCAACTCGCCCGCCGCCGACCCTCGCGTGGGTCTCGTCATCATCACACACGACGATCCCACACGGGAGGACGGCGTTTTAAACCGCATGTCGAACTCTCTCGGCGGGCTCAAAGTAAAAAAACGCACTCGCGCGCGTTCCGTCAACCTCCCGCGGTCATACAATAAACAGCAAATAACGCGCGTTAATTTCTCACGAGGTGGGCAGCAAAAACGCGCTCGACGATATGAACGTAATTTCCGAATACCGTAACACCGCAAATTCGAAACGTACAATATTGTAACATGGAAGTGACATCGCGCGACGCGGCATCGCGCGCTTCGAACATATCGCGCGCACATTTGCACTTGCCGAGTTTCTACCCCGTTAAATCCCCGTATAGAGAGTTACGCGTGTATCAGGGGTAGTGCGCGAATCTCTCATCGCGTGAATTCATTATTCACATCGCGGCACGAAATCGCACAGGTTTGCCCCGAGAACAATACGTAAAGCCGTTGCCAAGTGTCTCTCTCGCAAACGGAGGAAATATCGTATGTATTTCGTCTCTGACAAATAAAAATAATAAGCGCCTTTGCACAAAGAACATCGTTCGCGGTTGAGAAACATAAATATCTGCGTAAAAAGGTTGTCACGTGGTAAATTACGCAAAGAAAAAACGTGTGTGTTCTCAGGTCATTTCGACGATATCGCGCGCGCGCGCGCGCAGACGATATCGCATCCGACATTGTCCGCACTTCCTGTCATTATACGCGCGCTATATCATTCCCATGAATAGAGAGGTTTTTTTATTACGTTACGCTACGGCGAGTATAAATGCCCGATCGATATTTCCGGAGTAATTTTTTTTTTTTTTTTTTTTTCTGACTTGATTTTGACGCAATTTTGTTTTCTCGATTGTCGTCCGGCGCGTCCGTAAAAATGTCGTCGCATTCGATCTCGCGTTGTCTCAAAATTCTTTTTATTATCCGCGTCGCAAACTTCTATTTTTTTTTTTTTTTTTTTTTTTTTTTTTTTTTTGACGAAACAGACGAGTGGATTGCGAATTTCTTCTTGTTACCAGCGCGCGCGCAACTAAAAGAGAAATAGGGCAAGTCGATTCGAGAGAGTCTGCGTTTCGCGAGAAGGTAGGTACTTTATAAACGCGAGAATTTATCGCTCCGCGCGCGAGAAACACGCATCTCTTCTGGAAAATTGTCACTCACCCGTGCGAAAATATAAGAACACGTCATTAGTCGCGAGAAGAATTGCACGGTTGCTCGCTTTTATCGCGTCGTCGTCGTCTTAATGCGAATTTACGCCTCCGCGTGTGTTCACCGTAAAAGATAAAAATACGTTGTACATTCACGCGTCGAGAAAATTCGGATGCGTACACGCACCCGTGAATAGAATATGTTGCAACAAATTATTTATAGCGTCACTCTTATATAACGTCTACGTGCCAGTTTCTTCTATGACGCGCGACGCGACTGACATTATTTACGCAAAAATATCGTGTTTTGCATTCTTGTATATGTTGTTTTTTTATTCCAAAATCTATAAAGTTTCCGCAAGTTTCTTAAATTCCAATTTAATTTGCGCTGTAACAAATCGTGAGTACGCGTGTTAAAAAATTTTCTTGCGTTGTTCCTGTTTTTTTTTTTAATTATTATATATTATTAATTACGATATCTTATTGTTTTTCATATGTTAAAAATCAAATTGTCAGGCCTCATATGTTGGTCAAACAAAAAGACTGCTCAGTACTCGTATCAGGGAACATGAAAGCCATATTCGTCGTAACACATCG
>QVNV01005574.1:0-16291 GCA_014825455.1 Pseudomyrmex pallidus | reverse complement strand
TGGTTTTCCAACCTTCCCCTCTCCACAGATATAATATAAAATAATTATAAATTAGTGATTTAAAGGAACTAATGTTCCCGAAAATTGATTAGATAAAAGTTTACATCACAAAGAAGTTTTTTTTTATCACACATTGACGAATGAAAACTTTTCAGCGATGGCGTTGATGCCTCGGCGCCACTGAAGCGGGCTTTCCGACAAACGCGGTCGGTCCGTCGAAGTTATACGATTTCGCTGACACGGCTCGGCCAAACGTTTGGACCACTTCCCAGACCGATTTACGATGTCGGCCGTGGTAGCGCGCAGCGAGAGGTACACCGCGTGATAAATTCGCCCCGCATGCTCGCCGTTCTGCTCGGCTCGGTAGCTATCGAGTCCGCCGCGTGCGAATAAATCCTCGCGGGAGATGCATCCCGTGAGATGACGCTCCGCCACGCATGAGAACGCATGCCATGACGTGTGCGAAGCGCGAACGAGACATCCGGTGATTTTTCGCGTTCGCGAGTCATTGAAGAGCACGAGACGATTAACTAGACAAAGGTATTGTCGAAAGAGCAGCCAAAATGTGCGATAAAAATCTTTTAAGCGTTGAAAAAGGGAGCGATTTGTTTTATATCAAATGAGAAACGATGCAACAAAGTGGACCGAATTGCGGAACAAAAAATATCACAAGAAATATATATCAGTAAGAAAAGTTTTTAATTTCCGAGAACTTAAATATGTATCAGATAAAGAGAATAGAAGTTTTATGAATTCGTCTCGTTATTCGCAATAATGTGTCGAACGTTTGTTGCTATCACGCACGAATCCTTTTGTATCCTTTGTAGATCTTCAATTGCGGTGTATCGTGTCTCGCCAGAGAAAGACACGATTTTGTCTTTAAATGTTCGCCGACGTATGTACATACGTACCCGCTCGCAATTTTCGGAAATCCTCTTCGTCACACAAGAAGATTTCGGTCGTTATTAGTCAGTTAATCGTCGTGAACAAAACGCTGCATCTACAGGGTGTCTCGCCGTTGTAAAAGTAATATTTCGACTTTTAAAACATCTGTTTTATGCGATTACAAGTTTTGTCTTTGTTTATTAATAATTTCTAAATTGTCAAAGATTTTATGAAAACATTTTGTGTTCTATAGCTCTTTTGCAAATTCTAGTTTTACGTGGAATATGATGAAACACCCGTATATATTTATACACCCGGTGCATACAAATGCCCCGTAACTTCGACTTCCACAGCGTGTCACGCGACAAAAATTTCAATGCGAAATTTGCGCATTTCCAAGACCGGCGGAAAGCAATTTTCTGTCAGCAGTACACGCAGGGTACCCTTACATCAGTAGGTACTCGTCACCGATCGGCGGTCTGAGGACAGATCGGCACGACCGATCGAAAGACAGATAGCCAATTACGTCCAGCTGCGGAGCGCTGGGCCGATGAAAATTGAGAGAGAATTTGCGAACACAGTAGGCGGAGCGGACCAAGAAGGCACGACGACGGTTCCCGAATACTACGGACGCCAACTTTACTCGCGCCTCGCGTGCACAGGTCCATAACCAGGAAGTGCAAGCCTTTTACAAGAGAAATGACGCGAAGAACAGGAAGAGGTCGAAAAACTCGAACTCATTCACTTTTTTCCTTTTACGCAAATTTGGATAATTGAGACTCCGAGAATGATACAGATCTAAATCACACCTGTGTAACAAAAAACTGGAGACACTCCGGAGTGTTCATTAGAGACCCACATCTGCGTGCAAGTTTTTTAGATAAACGAAGAACAGAATAAGATGTTGCTTTCTCGCGATGTGTCTTCTCTTTGATACGTCTGCAATTATATACGTTGTTTCCCACAAAATTATGACGTAAGTTATTGATCGCATTGCAAAAATGAAAGACTGTTACTCGAAAAAATATATTTCCAACGACATGAAAATTATTATTTAAATTGTTGCAACTCCTCTCTTCGTGATCAACGATCAAGATCGTCATAATTGAATAATTGCCAAGACTCGATTTCTTGCCGAAGGAGGTAATTTTTAGCGCCGTAGATTTTTGATAGGCTAAAGTTGTTAATTGCGCGCAAGACAGTTATTATGAAAATATTCCGAGGAAGAGTGTGTGTATGTTCGGAACCAATTTAAAATTAAAATCGCCGGCGCGAGCGCGATGATTAAAAGGCACCTCTAATAAACTCTCGATAACGCTTCACGTATTGTTCCGGCGCGCGCTCGTAATCGAATTTGCAAGACTAATTGCGCGAGAGGCGACCGGCGACGCGGTGGATAAGCATCGTAAACTTCAGCTTAGCGCGGAATAAAGTCGAACATTATTTCACGCAACGATAATATTCAGTTTATCGGGAAACGCGTGTTTCCTCATTACGGCGACATTATGCACGTCGATCGTTGCCACGCACGGCGTTTAATTGCGGTAGCGACCTTAACACAACAGTAAATCAGCCTCGGTAATGGACAGCTTGACGGGTTTTTGATCAGCCGTGTTGCAAACAACACGGAAATCTATACTTGTCTTTACGAAATGAAGAGAGTCTGAACGTTGTCGTAATATATTTTAGAACGGATTTATACAGTACTACGATATTGACGTTTGCCGATAAATAATGACTAATCGCTTTCCCTTCTCTTTTTTTCCAAACCTCATATTTTTCGAGACAATTTTCGCAACCTTGAAATTGTAGCAAGTTTATCACATTCTCGAATCTTCTGATTTAGATTCCTCGTATGTTCGGAGATTTTGTCGAAAGTTCGTATCATCTCGAATAAACTCGGCGATCAAATTCTTTGAACATCAACAACCACAACTTTTTCGAAATCTTTGAAATATTTCAACTCCGCAAATGTGACTTTCACCTTCTAGAATATATTCCTCACGTTCTCAAATCTCCGTAAAATATATGTGAATCCATCTCCGGTATTCTCTTGGATTCTCTCTCACTTAGATCTTCATATCCTTGAGAATTCTTGAGTTTTCAAATCTTCCAGTATTTACATCTTTAGAATTTTACGTCTCTGACTTTACGGATCCTTTGATACTTTAATCCTATCGCATCCTTAAACCCTCCCCAGATCTTTCCGGATGCTCCAATCCAGATCGCTCGGATCCTCGGATAATATCCTCGGCTCCGTGCGATCTACGAAACTCCTTTCGAGGAGCTTATGTGAACGTTATCGTTCCCTTACTTACGCGCACATCCCGAAGTCGCACACACCCGGTAGAGACGGCGCGAAATGAAGCCGTAGGTAATTGAAAGGGATGCTTTCGCACCCGTAGAGTCCCGAGTCTCTAATAATAGATTTAATAGAGACACGCTCATTGAGGAAGGGGTCCCGACGTTTCTCTCGCCTCGGCGCGCTATTTAGTGCCGCTTGTGCGCGCTCGCTCTCCGCCACGCTCGCACGCCCATCTCCGCCGCCTTTTTTTCGCCCTTTGCCGCCGAAACGCCGCTCTGCCGTTATGGTGACGACTAGCGATAAAATTAAATTATCATACGCCGACTGATTTATAAATACGTCGCGACGTAACGTCGCGAGCGACGTTTTAATTCAAACGCGACGCGCCTTTGTCAACGAAATGGACCCGAAAGAATCTGTCCACGCGAGAAATCAGAGCTCCACTTTTTTTTGTCAGAATTATACTCACATTTTGGTGTAATTTATTTTCAAAAAATATCAATTATAATTAGAAAAATTACGTTTATTTCTGAATAAACTATTACATTTGGAAGCTTTTCATGTTCTGCTTGACACTTCTGATGATATCCATATACATATTCAATGTTCAAGATCTAAAAGAAACTGCTGTTGAGAGAGATTGCTACCTCGTTGGAATTGCAATCGCGAAGATCTATGATGCATCGCAATATACCGAGGAAGAAATATGCTTTGCTACCTGACGAGAACGACGATGTTTTTATGTTTATCTTAGATAGTAAGACGCGCATCGGACTCATGAAAATTCACGCAACCACTTGAGCGTTAATTCCCGCGCAAAGCGAGCGGCGACACGCAGCCGTCCGTCGGTGTCAGGGGTCTCGATGAGAAGAAAAGTGTGATATCATAACATGATCATTAACGTCGCTTCGACGTCGACGAGCGGAAGCGCGTTAATTTTAATCTCTGCTCACGCGACGCGCGTGTTGCTTCGTCCCAAACGGTGAATTAATTAACTCTCACGCATGCGTGTTGCATCTTGCGTCGCAATACAGTCTGAAACCTTGAAAGAAACATTGAATCGCGAAGTCTAACGAGCGTATGTATTCGATAGCGAGATAACTCGTTCGAGATATCAAATAGACAACGTTGGATACGCGAGATATGTCATTTACGAACGCAAGAGGATTCGGTACAGAGCGGCTTCGACAATCAAAGTCGTGTCAGCTTCCTCCTCAGCGTCGTTGGGAGGGCGACAAGAGAGGGTGGAGCAGCATAGCTCGCAGCCAAGCATGAAGTTCGACGAGGTCGAAATGCACAAGCGCCGAGTCGCCGTGTGTGGCTCCAAGAGAGGGGCCCAGCCCTTCTTCTTCTTCTTCTTCTTCTTCCTTCTTCTTCTCCTTCCTGTCTCATTTGAACGCGATTATTTATGTTTTCTTTCGTTCGCGCTCGCGCCGACGACGCCTGCAGCCACTAAAACCATTGCCTGCCTCCTTTTCGGCCTCTTCTGCCTCTCTCACCTCTTCCTTCCTTTCTTAAACGTCGATCTTCGCTTTCTCAAAATTGTCGACAAGTGAAAACAGAGAGAATCACAAACAAAAATCTCGAAAACACAGAAAATCTGGGAAAGTTTTCAAAAACCACCTACAATACCACATTCAATTTCGCAATGAGTCAAACTTTAAAGAATTGAAAAACTACGAGAAAACACATTCTTTTTTCTTCAAATGCGTAATTTTTTGCTGGTTTACTTTCTTGGCGTTCTTTCTGTTTTCCTTCTTTTGTTTCTTTTCCTTAGAATTTTCTTTGTATTTGTGTGCCTTCAATTCTCTCTCTCTCGCTTTCTCTTATTCTTTTCAAGTTTCTTTCTTTAGCCGGCTCATTTGGTTTTGGCTCAATGTTCGAGTGTCGTGACAAGTGTCTGAATTATTGCTCGACAACATATGGCGATTGTTAAGGAGCATGGTCGTCCATATTTTTGAACATTGCCCTACATAGACTAGCGACGAGCTTGTGGCGCTCGTGCCGAACGATTATTTCTGGCATGTCGTAACATCGGGACTTTGCGTGAATTTAGCCGAGTACGTGCACATATATTTCCGACATGACTTTTATTATGATGTGCGAACAATTCATTGCGATGATTTTGAATCCAATTATAGAACCTGCTATATAAAGTATTTTCATAAGAAAATTGTTGATTAGATATTCTCTCTGAAATTTTGCGCGGAACATTTGTATAATTACAATAGTGAGAAAAAAATTACGACGCTTCACAACCTTGAATGTAACTTCCGCATCAACGCCGATTGCAAAGCAAGCCGCGCTTATTACTGTTAATGCACGCTTACGCACCTAATTTACCGCAATTTCGCGAGACGGGAGAATAGATGTGCATCCTGCGACACGATGACGTGCAATCGCATACGTGTGCAAACACATCGTTAAATGTGCGTCGCAATTACGTCACCAGGTGTATCGGGTGTATAGCGCGCATTGTGCATTCGCAGGACGCGGCGACGCACAATAATTATTCATAATCGCATAATTATCACGAGATTTTCTTTGTGCCTCACGTCTCTGCGTAATTAAGTACTCGGAACTGAAACGCGCGGTCATTGTGCGTGCGTTTCTTTTTTTTTTTTTCTTTTTTTTTAATCTCGTCGCACATAAATTACCGAAAAAGAGAAAAAATGTTATTTAATTACATCTAATTTTTTTGAAATCGCGTCTACTAAGATATGATTTTATGTAATTATCTCATTCCGACGTGTAACTCACGTCGACTTAACCAATTGGAACTAGCACAGTTTCACACAGCTTCAAAAAAAAATAAATAAATAAATAAATATATAGTAGACAACTCGCGAGCGATCAAAGAGAGATTTGAGCTTCATAAAGACGACAATTAAAAGCAGAATAGATGAAAATGAATTGCAGCATCGGGTGCAGCCAAGTTTCGGGCACGCCGAATTTCCAGCACGACCACTGGAAATACTACAAAGCGGAGACCTGCCATCTTGTTGACAAATAAATTTCTAAAAGTAGGAGAAGCATCTATCTCGGTCGGCATGAGAAACGAAAGCGCGCACAAAGTGGACAAGTCGTGGATAATAGACGACGACGAAGGCGTCGACTGTGACATTGTGTCGTCGATAAATAAATACAAAGCAACGAAAACGATTCGAGCGTGGATATAGTACAAACGCAGTTGCAAATAACGAGCGACGACTGTAAGACGGTCGCGACGGCAGTTTTTGTACTGACAAACAAATCGAAGAGAAGTGGGAAACTGATTCTATCTAAAATGTGAACAACAAACAACGTTGTTTTTTGATAAATATTTAAAACTTATTGGAAAAACTTATAGTTTTAAACGAAAAAGAAATAAGAGAAATTCAATACAATTGTATTTCATCAATTTGAATTTAATTTTTAATTTTTCTTATTGTGAAATTTACAAGATATTTATTTTATTTATTTATTTTGTATATTTCTTTAGATCTTAAATTCTATTTCTTTCAATTAAAAATTTATTAAAAAATAAATCTATTTAAAATTAAATAATGAACAAAATTATTTTAGTTTATTTAGAGTTCTTCGTGTTTATTAATTCCAAATTTACATGATATCTTCACATCTTTCTCTTCACTAAAGAAAGATCAAAAGAGTGGAAATCTTGGACGTAAATGCTCGTGGAAGTGTTCGCATAATGAATGTCCACAACGACGCGACCAGGAAAGTATGACGAAGAGCACCGGCACCAGAGAGGAGGCGACATCAGGGGGCGATAAGGAGCCGGCAGAACGGATGGAGGACTACGGCAAGCAGCAGCCGGAGGGAAGGAAGAGAAACGGCAGTTAGGTTATGAATTATGACGTGGTGCGAGCGAGAAAGACGAATCGAATCGGTCGCGTAGGTCGTTATGAGTCTCGGGAAGGGAAACGGGAAGCCCGCCGGGTACTGGAGACGGCAAAAAGCGTGCGCAACGATACGCGGCATCGCGGGGAAAGAGACGGCAGTCCTCTTTAAACGAGCGCACCCCCGACGATGACGACGAGCGATGAGAAACGCGCGAACCGCGACGAATGGGTTTCGAAACGGTGCACAGCGAGCGAACTCGGGGAATCTGTGCCAAAAATCGGTTGTACATACGAATTTGTCCGCCGATGGGGAGTCCGAATCATTCCGCTAAGATCGTTTGCCATCAGCAACCAACCGCGACTCGCCGACACTGATGATGCCGACACTCGCGCGCGTTTCACTTTTCATCTTTTGTTAAACTCAGCATGTGTCAGAGAAATTTCTTGAGTTGCGCGTTGCTGCTGAACGTGTGACAATCAAATACATTTCACATACAAACGAGTATTTTAAATTAAATCTTTCGAATCTAATAATATATGCAAAACTGATGAAAAAAGTGAGTCTTTGCATTCCCAAAATCAGCATTTTGTCACAAGAGAAGGTTTATCGTTATCTCCTTTATGTTAATATTATTATTAATAGTTTTGCTGTGTAGTTTTTTTGCCCGCAACTATTTCAGACTCGCAGTATCTCTTGCGCTCATCTCGCCGTGCAGTCTTTTTAATATATTGCCGATCTCGATCTTGTCAACAGCTGTAGCCTCTTTTTTTTTTTATACCGAATCTCGGGGGGCTTGTCTCTCACATTCTGAACAAGCCGTATCTGGTCTATCCATCTACCTCGCGGCGTCCGCCGTCGGTCGCGCACTCCGCTGCATTTCTACGTCCACTAACGCGCATTCCACGATACACCTTTATTCTTCTTCGTCTTCTAGCTCTGATTCGAACGCGGCGCCCACCGCTGACGTTCGCGATAATCGTTTGCCTCTTCTTTTCCTCGATCCCCGCCACTTTACCCCGTCTATTTTCGAGCTTGTTGAAAAGCCACAGCGACGTTCGCGCTCGCTCGCCATGTTCGCGAACACTTTATCCGGACCGGGTCGACTCTTACCGCGAGAAGATTTAAGCTATGTTGCTCTTTTCGATCAGGACGAATGTGAATATCAACAATGTGGATGTTGTCCTGTCGAAGAAGCTTCGACAATCGAAAGAACGATCGGCCGATGACATTCGACATTCCTCTTCGGGAAGACGCGGAAAAAATGAAGAGAAAAAAACGACGACAGGCGGACGAAAGAAACTCGGAGGCGACAAGGAAACCGCAAAGAACGATAATGACGAGACGAGAGGACGCAGAAAGCGACAGGCACAAAAGAGAGAACGGCGTGGAAGAGAAACTGGCCTGAGGTAATTGCCGGGGCGTCTCTTCGCACCTCATCATCATCATCAACAACCGCGTCGCTCTCGTCGTCGTCGTCGTCGTCGTCGTCGTCGTCGTCGAGGGTTCGTGGGACCACCCGTTAGAGTCGCCGATTCCGTCGATTTTCGTCTGCGCCGGCGTTGTCTTTTTGAAAAACTTCGTCGAAATGACGACAATCCCGAGCGAAACATTTTGCAACGTACAAATAAAGCGGATGAAGATGATGAAGGACACCCAGTGTTTCCGCGAGATGCTTAACGAGATCGAGTGTCACGCTAAGATACGTGGATCAAGCAGATCATCGTTCTTTCCGGTCACGTGATTGCAATTAGAGAATCGCGCTCTTATTATAATTTTACGTGTCTTGGCAACGTTCAAACCGAGAGTGTCCTTCATCTTTTTTTTTTTTTTTCAATTCTTCAAGAATCAAAGCAAAGAATTTCGTCCGAATTAAAGCGCGCTTTCTCCTTGTGAAAAAAAAACTCGTTATTCCTCAAGGAGAACGAACAGCAAACCATGTTGCTGATCTCGCGATCGAAAAAGAAGAAGATCGATTAAACGAGACCAGGATAAACATCGGAAACACCATCCAGATAGTTGTCCGTTGTCGCCTCTGTGGAGGGATCATAGATCTTACCTACTGCGTCGAGATCCGAAATTCCAGCGTCGCTGCCTGGCGCAGAAGGGACGACGAAATTGAGTTCCTCTCGACGGCAACGAGATGGTGGAACGAGACGCGCCGCGACGCCCGTGGAATGCGAACGACGCTGACCTGGACCACACATGACGCCCGCGGTTGGGCTCTAAACGACTATCGTGAAATACGATAATGCCCGTCGTTCCCGCGACGTTGAACACGGAATCTGAACTTGGACACGGAAGACGAGAGGTCTAGCAGACTCCGCGTTCTCCTTACGAATATCTCGGCTGTTTTGTGCCTTTTGATAGTTCGCATACCGCGCTATAATAATGGCGGATCTACTTGGGGACCTTCGCGTTTTGAGTGCATTTATATTTGATTTAACTTCTTTGTGTGACGCGTCACACATTTAATGACTTTCAAGCAATTAATATGTTCGAATTATGTTTCGCTATAATAGAAACATTGTCAAACCGTTTATATATAATATTTATTTGTTATATAAAACCTGATCTTTATGAGATAATAAGAAAGCTTTTGTACAGTCCGTACAATTTACATATTTAAAAAACAATATTATTATCAAGGTGGGATGTGAGTTGTGATCTCCAAGTTCTTGTTGGTGAATCCAAAAGAATATTATAATCAAACGAGCAATATTGAGCTCGTGCAGGGTGTTGTGCAGAAATAAAGTAAAACAATTCAATTTTAAGAGACGTTTCGACCTTTTTAATTTAAGTCCTTATCAATCATTGAATAACAATTAAGATAGATTGTCGAATATAATTGTCAGCAATCACATTGTTAATTATTGAAAAATGGTCAAAGAAATAAAATAAATATTATCAATTTGGATTAAACAGAGTAATTAAGACAGATACGAGACCAAATTACAAGACGTACGCGTGTCTTATTTTTATTCAATATAAAACTAAACATTTCCTTTCTTTGAATCATTTTCATTGTGTAAACCACAATAATAAATTGAAATAAAAATTAACAAGTTAACCACAGCACACTCATAATGTAAAGTATAACTCAGTAAAGTTCGTATGACTCAGTCGTTCTTCGGCAAAACATCACCAAATCCACTCCACGCTACAAATTTACAAAATGTACTCAACTTAATTAATTTGAATTAATTTGAGCTTTAAAAAAATGATTGAAGAAAAAAGTAATTAATACATCACAAAGCAAAAACTCTATGTAAAAGTCTATCAAATATTTTGTATAATCGCAAAAAAAAAAATAGAAGATAAACAAATTCTCTTCATACGCAGCGCGTTCGCAGTACTTGTTAACGCCAACTTGACTATACGCGAGATGTTATGCCAGTGTCTTCGCGCGATCGCTCGCTCTCGACAGAAACGATTATCGGGGATGAAAGAGAGCCGTGGCGAGCGAAATGGAGGAACCAGTCCCGTGTGGACGTGGCCGAGACACGGAGGACCGGAGGCGACCGGACGGACGATCGGACAGACGTACTAACCCGCCGCGCGGGATGAAAGATGGAGGAGAAAGAGAGCGAGTGAACAAAAGGAAAGGCGGGAGCGTTAACGGTAGCGAGAAACAAAGTGAAACTTACGAGCTGATTCTGATAGGCGGTGACAGCGGTGAATATGGCCTCCGGGAATATGAAGGTCTTGTGCGGCTCCTTCTCGAGGTCCACGATCGGCTTCGCCGTGCCCGAGTCCGGCCGCTTCACCAGGTGGATCCTCGGTTGATACTTGTGCATCGAGTTCAGCACCAGCTGCAAATTGTCCCAACTTACAACACCAGCCGTGTAGACATTCGCATAATGGAGGGATACACGTTCGCAAATAAACGCGCAGACCCGGTGAACGCTCGATTTTCCAAATAGACGCTTCTCTCCCTTCCCAATATTAGCACAAGGTTGCCGCGCGGGAAAACATTTCAAACATTCAATGTGTATTTTTATTTTTCCATACACATCTGACATATGTTTAATATTGTATATGTGTGTATTTCAAATGTGATACATTATAGTTAATACCAGTTGTTTCTTTTAAATATTTAAAAACCTTTTACAACAAAATGAATAGATGTCGATTTATTTTTGTTTATATGACGCGTACAGTTAATAAATTGTCATTTTCGCGCATTCGTGAAATTCTATCCGAACGTTCGTCTCATGTCATAATTCAGATACATAAATACGTATATCGCAATCCGAAGACTCTCTCAACGCGAGATTTGCGGGTGTCCGATTTCGTCCAATTAAAGTCCGAAACGAAGTAACTGAACAATTCGAATGGACGACGGACATCGTCACACGCGCGTTTTTTCATTTCTCCTCGCGTGCTTCGTCTTTCCCATCCAGACCTTATTTTGAAGAGACCCATTAGGATCCTCGGATCGCTAACGGCTCATCTTTCTCCCGAAGACGGCGAGATTACATCGAATTTCACGTTGCGTTGACTTTCGTCAGTTCGGAGGATCTGAATCGGCGACGAAGACGCTCGATGGTATTAACAGCGGCAACAACAACAAGAAAAGAGATCGGCCGCGTGAAGAAAAAGTGTATATGAATTAGGAGCACTTCGGAGCTCCCCGTTACCGTTCAAAAGAATCACTTTGCCCGCGTCTGGCAGCGTGTAACACCCTGAATACAAAATGAGTACCGTGAAGAAGCGCGCTGCCCCAATCGGAGTTCCTATTTACGTCAGTCATCCGATGAATTAAGGGAAAGGGGGGGGCCCGATGCGCCGGCGAGAAAGAGGAGCTCGGGCTGACAATGAAACGGGCAAAGAGAGGGGGCCAGAAGATGGGCGAGGAGAGTGAAGATGCGGCTGAGATTCTCGTGTCTTATGACAAACGAGACAACGGACTGTCAAATTATCCCGCGGAGCGACTAAATCACGCTACAATGAAATTCGTTTTGTCGGCTTTACTTTTCTCCTTTTCGCGCGCGATCGAAAGTTCGCAATTAGTCGAATTCGTAATGCGATGATATGTTGAAGGGCAAATAAAGAATGACTCGAAATTAATCGTTAAATCACTAATATTCATTGAGAAAAGCAAATGTTACAACAAAAGTTTTCATTCGTTTTTAGTATTTTTCGTAATGTCGTCACCGTTGAATTCCGCCAATTGCGAATCGGTTAAAGCAACTGTGTCACGTTACGGTTAACGGAAAACAAACTTATACGCGGAGATAAAAATGTGATTCTGAATACAACGAATAGGAAGGTAAGATATAAACGCTGTGTAAAACCTCATCGCAACAGAATGTGGCAAAACACCATCGTATTGCGTTCCACTTTGCTGAACTTTGTTGAACCTAACAATCGATGCCGGTCGATTTATTAATGCAACAACTGGCGGACGCGGTAGGCGTGCACTCGCTGTCTTCGACGCCGACGATGTCGTACTTTTAGCCGCAGCTGCGCCGAGTAACGTGTAAAAATTTAATGCGCGAGCTGTCGTAGATCGGCCACGTCTGCCATCGCGAGAAAACGTGGAAAAGTCTCTGTGAAACAGTCTGTAGAAAAATGTCGACGACTCGATAGAATGTTCGCGCGAGATGACGATTACAAACTGAACTAAAAAGATGTGTCGAAAAAAAAACAACACACAATTGCTTCTTCATCTTTTCTGATAAATTATAATCTTGACTTTTAATTTTAATAATTATTATTAGCATATCTATAGACAAAGAGAAATGTTTGTCTGAAAAACATATACGAGAAATAATTTCAAAGTTTGTCACAAAATGTACTTCAAAGTTTTTTGGTTCCCATTGCCCTCTTCTTACTTCGCTAATTTTTTTATCCGGAACCGGACATCATCCTCAACATTGTTATTTCACGATAAAAATAATTTTTATAGTGGTAAGTGTTGAGATGGAAGAATTTTCTAGGAACAGAGAGAGAGAGAGCGTCTGCCAATTTTATTTCATTCGCTTTTCGCCGGTTCGCGCAGATCATTCAGAAGAACGATGGCAAGACATTTCACATAGCGTCGCAAATCGCGCGATTAAGTTACTCATTCTGTCGTTATAACAGCTTAATAATAGAGGTCGATCTTCGCGGCGGAGATCTGACAAGTGTCACGAGGAATTAACCGCGGATACCTCCGCGCGAGAAATAGACGGATGAGATCTTATAAATTAATTAATTCAATAAGAAACTTAACACATCCGTCGTAACGCAAATTGGGAAACTGCATTTCGTCGAAACTGACTTTTTATAGCAAACCGACGCCGGAAGTGCAGAGAATTATTCACGCGAAAATGAACAGCGCTCAACTGCTGAGGTTTTATTCACAGGTTCATTGAGTTTGGACGCAAATAATTCAATCAGCGATACAAAACTAATATACTTCTCTCTCCGGTTACGTTTCTTATCTTTTGTTTAACATCTTTTAAAACTTGGCGGAAATGACAAAACTTCCTTTATTACACCAATCTGTGCGATTGGATCTTAACGAAAAAAAAAAAAGTGGAAAAGAAATAGGTTTATCGCGGAGAAAAATTTTATACTCACGTGTCCATGTCGATCCATGTCGTTATTGGTGAGCTTGACTTTCTCAAAGGATACGACCTGCTTTCGGAGCTGTTCGCCTGTGAACGGTGAATCCGGATGAACGTACAGCCGGGGTGGCGCCGGAGGATCCGCCTTCCCGGCTACCAGCCAACAGCTTCTGTGATATGCGTACCGATACCTCTTGTTGTCGACCGGTACAATGTCCATCAGAACCGCATACCGACTATCAGCCTTTAGCCCGTTGAAGGAGACGCGGCACGTTGGAAACATCCGCCTACAACAAATACAAGACAATCTTCGGTCAAAAAACAAGTCCCAAACTTCGGATCAAAATCAAGCTTTTAAATTAAAAATTTATAATTAACTGAAACTCAATAGAGGTTGCTCGCATTTGTATAGAGACAAAACTGGAACATTTTTCTGAAATTATCAATAAAAAAATAGATCGAGCTGCGGTTTCAATAATCAATTCTCCGGCATGATTCGCGGATAATTTTAAGGTTGACCTGTTCACGGTCATCGAAGAGGTACGGGGAAGAGAATGACGCGATGAAGAAAGAGAGAGAGAGAGAGACAGAGCAACGGGCCCGAACTAGCGATTATGGGCCAGGGGGCTGCGAGGACAAGAGAAGTCTGGCGTGAATGTTTTGCCTCGGAGGCCAAACATTAATACCGTGTCGGGCCTCCCGCTGCTCGACCACTAAAACGCGGGGACACCCGCCGATCTTATCTACGTCTTCTCCTCGGTCCTTGTCGACTCGGTATGCATTCATCCCGCCAGCGCCACGAGTGTGAGTAATGCTTTTATTTATCAAACCGTCTTTTGTTAATGAATTGAACGAGGGAGAAGGTGAATCCTCCTGTCCTCTGCCCTCGTTCGTTGCCTGATTTTCGACTCTTCCCCTCTTTTGCGCGACCATTTCTCTCGCGACAAACGCCAAGAAGACGCCTGCGACTTTCTCCCAGCGGATTATCCGCCAAATTCCCAGTCGTGAGGATGTGTCTGGAAATTCAGTCTGCCCTCGTTAAGGGAATAAGAATCTTCGAAAATAAAGGGATATAAACTATCGTTCTAATTTTTAAAACATTAATTTTGTAACGTGCATTTTTCAAAAGATGGCTTGAAAATACTGAAGAAAGATAAGTGAAACATGTGTGCAAGAAGAAGAACGTAAAGAAAGAAGAAGAGACAAGAAGAGGGGAGTCTATAAGATTGCTTAGTGGCGGAAAAGTCTCGAGGACGATAAAGGGCGTAAGTTGACGGCTGAAGAGAGCGACGACCATAGTGTCGCTAAGACGCAGATCTAATTACCGACGCACGAGTAGGCGCGCATCCAGCTGGAGGAACAAACCTTTTAGAGAAAGGAGGAGGAAGGATATCTTTGCGACGAATAAAGAGCGGGGATGTTGGCTCCGTGGCGGGCAATTAGGCGCGCGTCGGCCGCGTCGTCCCTTCCATCTTTTCCGCCTCCTTTCTCTTTGCTTCCGGAGTTTCCCGCTTCTTTGGGAATCCTGATGGTATTCGTTGCGCGCGACCACTCCATCTCAAATCGCCCTCCTGGGCCCCGGCTCTCGTGACGGCTTCTTGTATAAAAACCTAATATTTTGCTTCGATTTACTGAGGAACTTTTTGATTTGAAAGTAATTTTGTTCAACGCTTGTTTTTTGTAATAAAACATCTGTATGTAAAAACATCTCGGAAAAAGTGTGGATATATACATGTATTATAAAGTCGATTATAATGTTAAATAATCTGATACAAGGATATTATTCACAATTGCGTTAGAGTAACATCTGGTAGCACACCTGACGAGTAAATATCTTTCGCACGACTATAGCCACGTCACTGTAAATCCTCTCTTTCTGTGAATAACGCGCATTTTTCGATTATCTTAAAGATGCAATTTCATATTCCACGATCAAGTCATCTCGATCCGACACATTGATATAAAGGACTATTTTCCGTCAAATAGTTACCTTCCCGTTCGATGTTAGCATTTCCGTCGTTAAGTCGGAGATATATGTTTGAGAAGGTGGTATATCGTGAGAGTCGAGACGAACGCGAACATAAAACTTCTCGGCCGCCTTCCGCGAAGAGGTAGGAGGCAGTCCCGAGATCCCTCCAGGACTTCTCCCCTCACAGTGTGATCCCACTCGAATCCTCACGCCTCCGGTC
The DNA here is from genome assembly GCA_014825455.1 of Pseudomyrmex pallidus. Taxonomy (NCBI): domain Eukaryota; kingdom Metazoa; phylum Arthropoda; class Insecta; order Hymenoptera; family Formicidae; genus Pseudomyrmex; species Pseudomyrmex pallidus. Next base: position 518 of record QVNV01005574.1, on the reverse strand, counting down.
GCCACCGCTCGTTCCAAGGACCCTTATAAACCTGGCATAAGCTCGCCCGGTTTCTACACCGGCCCGACTAATTGACTGACGGTCAATATAGCAATTTAACCCGCCGCTTGCCACCAGCTTGTTCCCCCGCTTTTTATCCTCACTCTCTCTTATCCTCTTGCCCTCCCTCCTCCTTACCCCTCTCAACCATTTCTGCTGCCCAGGTAGTTTTAACTCTTTCACAGTTTTGTATTACTAGACACACGTACACACACACACGCGCGCGCGCGCACAGGATATTTGTATACTCTTATTCTTTTATTTGCGCCGCATTGTATTACTTTCTTGTGATCCGCCGTTGAATTTGTTTGTTCCTAAAGAGGATGTCCTTTATAAAGCGGAAATGATGCGCGTACGCATCACAACTAAGCTCACGTTTCACTCAGTCGATTGCCTTCTTGCGGTTTTACATTCTTGAACGAATTGAAAGTTTACGTTTGAATCTTAATATTCTTTTTCTCTTCTTGTCCGTTTTTTCG
>QVNV01005573.1:0-16271 GCA_014825455.1 Pseudomyrmex pallidus | reverse complement strand
ACACACACACACACACATACACGAGAGAGAGCGCAACACGCGTCTACGATATAATTATTTAATTGCTATACAATTATAAATACAACTATATATGTATATACACACACACACACACACACACACACATACACAAGAAAAAAAAAGTGTAATAAGTAGTTCTAGCGATACAAAATTAATGTATATCCTGTACGTCTGTCGTTCTCTCCTTAAAAACCCTTGGAAGGGTGATACGAACGATTTGCTTCTGTGAAATCGTTTTGCAAGCGCACGAGAAAAATGTCAATATGCATCAGCCTCGAGACTATAACATACGTATGCGTACGTAAGACGATTGTTGTGCGAAGGAAATGCCGCACAGGATCGACAGACACACTTTGTAACATAATGATTGTCGGCACGCGCGAGATATGTTTCGGAGAATCACTTCTCCGTTAATTTGTTCAATACATAAAAATTATTCTCAGTTCTTTTTTTAAACACGTTCTACGTACGTTTTCCTTTCCGTTTTCGTTGTTACAACAAGAGAACACAATTGTACATTGTAACAAAACCATCCTGATTTGTTTTCAAAGCTTTCTGACTACGCGCGATAACATAACATAGTTCTGCGATTGCGAACGCAAGTTCATGCGAACAAATTTTTACTTTGCTAGCGCTTCGCAAAGAGATCTATTATATATATACATAGAACTAAATATAAAAATAAAAATTAATTTCATCGAGAAAATTGTAATCTCATGAGCGTGAAACACGCAAATGAATCTTTTATATGACCAAGTAATTAAGTGGGATACATAAAGCTTCGTTAGGTTTTTTGGAAAAACGCAATGATTTTTAAGTAATTAATCAGTTGATTAATTCCATATATATCCGCGTGTATGCGTGCATGTGTGTACGTATGTGTGTATGTATGTGCTTGTGCGTGCGTGCGTGCGTGCGAATGTGTACATTTTATGGGATACACCTATGTTCAAAATGTAAGTTTGATTTTGCGTTGGATTAAACAAATTGTCGTTTTTTAAGCATTCATAAGTATTTTATAGACTAAAGGATGTGGCGTATATAGAAAGTACTGTTCGTTAAAGCAGATTTTAGGGCTGTGTATGGTCAATAAAAAAAAAAAAACTATTAAACATCTTTACATATATACCATATATATATGTCCACAGCATATATGTATGTACATATGTGATCGCTCCAAACACATCAGAGTGAACTCTAACATCGACTTTATCACCCAAGTAGAAACTTTTTATTGTAACATCCGTATATCGATTATATAAATTATTTCTCTTATGATGACACAACGCTGTAAAACGATGGAAAAACAATGTGTGATGAGTTATTAAAATAATTATAAAACTCTGCTCTCTTTATTTGTTTGTTATCAAGAAGTCGTCTCAGAAGAAATTCTTTCGTAAAGCTTACACGTAGAAACAAAAAAACAAAAAAAAAATGCTCCATCGGGAATGATTGAATTACTTGTTCAGGCACACCGTTTGTTATTAATTTTGCAAAAAACGCTGCAAAATTTGTAAGTTAGCGAAGCTCAAAAATGCGATATGTAAATATTGTTTCGTCCTCAACGATCTTCGTGAATTAACAATGCTCGCGTTTCGCGTCTATTATTAACATGTTTCACACATACGTTTCGGATAAATACAATTCATATGTTACATTTATATATACAGATCTGAATATATATATATATATATATATAAATATACACAACGTGCTATGTTTTTATAAATATAAATATTTGTACATTATCACCGCCCCGTATGGCGTACATAAAAACGATCACAACTGCGACGGGTATATAAAATTTTCTGTCTTTTTATCGGAAAAAAAATAAATGCCAATTGCACATATATACGATTGCTTTGCAATCTCTGCAAATCAATTGACGCTTTCTTTCTCAAGAAAAAATTATTTGTGAATTATCGGCAGTTTTCGATTGCGACTAATTAATGTGTGCCCAGTTTTCAATAAACAACGACGACATGTAATTGTATGTTAATCGAAGTTTCTTACGCAACACGTGTACGTAACATAAAAGCGTTAGGAGTTATGCATAAGTTACTCACCTATGTAGTCTTATCTCTATTATATACATTAAGTAATTAAAAAAATCGAAACGAAATGACACAGTCGCCAGCTTGGAATTGGAAAGAACAACGTCAGATCGCTTAAATCATCTGACACACGTACATTAACAACGGCAGGGCTAGATTGTCCACTTGATTTGTGCGTCCTTCGATCACCGAGATCGCTACAACCGCCAAAACGCTTCTCAGCAACGACCAGTAATCGTCCACGAAACCTGATGAGATAATGAAATACGTGAAAATAAGTAAAGTTCTTGATAAAGACACAGAAAAAAGATGTTGCGAAGATGAAATCTACCGCTAAACGTTAGACCGAGTATTATGCAAATTTGACAAAGTATGCATGCGACGGTGCCTTCGACAGTTTTCTCCGTGTCGTGCCACTTGTGCGAACCCCATTTGCCACCAACAAAGCTTGCGGCGGTATCGCCGATTCCTACCGTTAACACGCCACTGAGCAATACCAGTAGTGGCAAGTTACTACTTGGCATCCAAAGAGGAAACGACAGACCGCACATCAAGTACAAAGGTGTTAACGAGAGCAACGAATCTTTCTCGTCGGCAAATACCGTAAACCCTTGCTGCAAGACTTCCCCCAGCGGTGGAATTTTCAAGACTCTCAGTATCTGAAGTTCAAAACAATTTGATCAGGTTGACAATAGAGGAGAAAGTCATATTTGTTATTACTGTAGTAAATCGTTTCTCAAGTACCTCAACAGCGGCAAACAGCGCCAGTATCAAACCACTGGCAAGGTACAACAGCGAAGGGTCGTATATCATACCAGGTACGTAGACAAATGTGGCTAGCACGTGAAAAATCTTTCTGATCGAGCTTGTAGCTTGCGAGTTTGACAATATTTGATACGCTAATATGAAGACGCTTAATAAAAGACATATCGCCCAGTAAATAACTACGGCGATCTGCAACAATCAGAAATAAAATGATCAGAAATAAGTGATTTGTAAAACGAGACGTTACTCCGATGACTTACCCTCTTGCGTGTATTAAAAACAAAAGAGAGCATCCATATTATTGGGTTTTGGTCAATAATAACGTAAAGTATCGGAAGAGTTATGAAGCACAGGAGACTGATGATCATAAAATAAAAATATCTCGTGCTACGTAGGATGGGAAAATATCTACACAGAACGCACACCCATATTACATACAATATTCCAACCTGCAATAACATGTTAAAGGATGTAATACAGATGGTGAGCAACAGCGTGTGACGGCTAAGTTTGCTAGTTGTTGCTACCTGTAGGAACACCGTGCTGATGTCATTTACGTGTATCGGAGGTAAATGATATCGCATGGGTAAGTTGGTAACAGCCGACATCAAAAACAGGACAAAACTATGCATAACCGCTGTTGCTTCCCCCATTGTAAAGCAGTTCGGAAGAGCTGACATTAGTTGCAGGACGCCCCATGTGCCCAAACTCGCCACAGTTAGGCCCCATGTGACACTCGTTAATAATCCTGTTCTTATTTAATTGATGTAAGAATGTAACAGTAATTCAACAGCCAGTTGAGTATCTCGTAATTATCAGCAATTGTCACTCAAACATGCCGTTTACATCAGTGAAAATAACTCGTGTAAGATCTTGTACGTTAATTAGGAAAACCGATTCTCTTATTGCGGATTGAAAACATACCTTTGTTGGCTGCAAGTAGAAACAGCATGGACGTTACAATTGCGGGCAGAAAATATATAGCGTGAAAGTCTTTTGCTGTGACCTCCTGCACCGAAAGTCGTACGTAAAGGCACAAAGAACAGAGAACAAGACCAAACCCTGTGGTTCCCACTAACAGACATATTTCAGAATAGCTGTTCTGTTCTCTCAGTATCGTAACCGCTGCGCTCAGACCGACCAGAGTGCCTAGCCATAATCCACTGCTCGCGTTTGACCTGCAAAATAACGTTTTTATATTATTTATAAAACTCTAACCTTCCAAGAATCTCATTGTCCTTGTGATTTTTTATGTAACTAACGAATGTCATTAACATATCACAAGCGTACAACGCGCACAAAGTTGAAGCAGTAACGAGCAACGAGCGTGTCGCTGTAAATTTTTTGCAATGCAAATCTAACGAGATAACAATGGGATTCTAGGTTAACTCCTTCTTAAAAATAAACAAATTCCTTAAATGTCTTAAATAAAAAATCACATACCGGTGTTGTATACCGTTTCGTTTGACATTTCGCAATATCCTATCCTCGAAATTTCTGTACTGCGCAAATAACATCCTTGTTTTCCGTTATCCGTCGACCAAGTGAGAGATCGTGTTTCACAGAAACTAATACGCCTCCCAACGTCATCGCACTTTGACGCACTTTAAACTTCGACGATTACATACATTATACAATCGACGCAAGCAAAATCGCCGCGGGCGAATCGCGTCGGTATCTCGTTTCTGTCGGACGATAAAAAAGCATACACAAGAAAATTTTTAAAAAAGAAAGACATTTAATTAAAAAAAAAAAAAAAAAATATGTTTCAAGGTGTACTTTGTCAAAAAATCATCTCACCGATGAAACAATTAATGAAATATAGAATATATGTATTCTGTTGGAATAATATGGCATACAAGCTGCTTTGTTGCATATTGTTACGTGTAACATTTCATTTTTGTAACATTTTGTACTTGTAGATAGATATTGTGTTACACTATGATTCTAACGCTCTCCTATGTTTAATTTATTTATATATAAATATTTTTTCACAAGTTAAAATAATTCATATCAGCATCTCATTTATTTTATAATTTTATTTATATAATTTATATGTATACTTCTATTTTGCTATGCTTATTTGAATGTTTCATTAGACAGACGTCCATGTGTGTGTCTGTCTAAATAAGTATTTAGGCCCTATGATATTCAGCAAATGCTATCATCAAGCCTTTTAAATACATAATTAGACTTTATGACGTTTAGTAAACGCTATCAAGCCATTAGTTGACGAATCATGACTTGTAATAGTTTCTGCACTTGTCAGCTCCGGTTCGATGGCCTTAGCCAACTGTTTTCCCAATTCCACCCTGTATTACAAACAAGAAGCATCAAATGTTTGACATTAAATAAATTTTGCGATTTGTATTCATTGACGCGAAAAAAAGTCAATAACTTATACGTAGAATAGTGTAACGCTTCCTTACCCCCATTGATCATAGGAATTGATATCCCAGATCATGCCCTGTACAAAGATTTTGTGTTCATACATTGCTGAAAGAAAAGAAATGAGTGTTTTAATTTTATTCTTCCCATAAAAGACCAGAGTAAACGCGACAATATAACTTACCGATCAAAGCACCAAGAACAAATGGCGTTAATTTTTTGACTACAATGCTATTTGTTGGTCTGTTTCCTTCGAACATCTTATGCGGCAACAACAAATCCACTTTATCGGCGCTCAATCCCGACTTTTGCAACTCGGCACGAGCCTCGTTCTCATTCTTGCCTTTCATCAAAGCCTCGGTTTGTGCCAAGAAGTTGGCCAGCAAAATTGTGTGATGGTTACCAATCTGCAACAAACAAATAAACATATTTCATGCAACTAATAATAGATATAACAAATCTAATTTACCTGATTCTGAGATTGAACAGGGATTATAAAATCTGCTGGCACGAGTCTCGTGCCTTGATGCAATAACTGATAAAATGCATGCTGTCCATTGGTACCCGGTTCTCCCCAAACAATCGGTCCTACGAATGTACATGTTTGTGTGTTACGTGAGAATTTATATCTTATATGTATCATAGGACATACCGGTGGAATAGTTCACAGTTTTTCCCGAACGAGTAACGTATTTCCCGTTGCTTTCCATGTCGCCTTGTTGGAAATAAGCTGCAAATCTATGCAGGTACTGATCATACGGTAACAGCGCGTGCGTTTCAGCATTGTAAAAGTTATGATACCACACGCCAAGCAAGGCCAGTATAACAGGAGCCTAAAAAGATTGAGATAAGTCATCACAAGTTTAATTAATCGCTATTAAAATTATTACTCATATGTTTACTTGACAAAGTTTACATTTTGCTCCAACGGCGCTGTGGAGAAATGTTGATCCATGAAGTGAGCTCCGCTCAACAGCTTCTCAAAATTATCGAACCCGATAGATAAGCAAATTGACAAGCCAATAGCCGACCACAGCGAGTAACGTCCGCCAACCCAGTCCCAGAATCCGAACATGTTCTTAACGTCAATGCCGAATTCTTTGACCTTTTGTTCATTAGTAGATAACGCTACAAAATGACGCGCCACCGCAGTTTCCTAACAATTTTATATCATCAGAAAAATATATTTGAAAACCTTTAATTTAACCGTTGCAATTTTTAATTCACACGCTTACATTTTTTAATGCATTCAACAGCCACTGCTTGGCAGTGGTTGCGTTAGTTATAGTTTCTTGCGTGGTAAACGTTTTGGAAGCTATTATAAACAAAGTTGTCTCCGGATTTAATTTCTTCAGAGTTTCGGCTATGTGAGTACCATCTATATTGCTAACGAAATGAACTTTCGGTCCGATGCTATACGCTTTCAAAGCTTCGGTTACCATAAGCGGGCCCTATAGAATATCAAATCTCTTTAACAAATGCAACAGAGTCATTGGGAGTTACCGAAACTTGTGTGTAAAAATTACCAGATCAGAGCCACCAATTCCAATATTGACGACATCTTCGATAGGTTTACCGGTAAATCCTTTCCATTCTTTTGTCAATATCTGCATAAAAATACAAATCGTGAACGAGAAGTTCACATAATTAAAACAAACGAGGAACTCACTTCGTTTGTAAAACTCTTCATGTGTTCTAACACAGCATTAACGTCCGGCATCACGTCCTTTCCATCCAACAATATTGGCTTGTTGCTTCTGTTGCGCAAAGCAATGTGCAGAACCGCTCTGTTCTCTGTGAAATTGATCTTTTCAGCATTGAACATAGCATCTCTCGCAGCTTCTATCTCTCGTGCACGAGCCTACAGAATGTAATTATTTCATCATCATTCGGAATTCAAAAAAAATTACTAAGAAAATTAAAAATTTCAGTAATTCTATTTCATACCAAATTAAACAACAAATCGAGCACTTCCTTGTTGATCTTGTTCTTGGAGTAATCTAATAATATCGGTCCGTCTTGCGGGGTGGCAAGTTCCAAGCTGTTCAACAGAACACAATAAAATTTTTAACACGGCTAACATTTTCTTGCAAATTTACATAATATCTCTACCGGATGCTAATGCAACTAAAATATCTTTTATGGAATAAATTCTTCCGGTCATGGATTAAAGAACTTTTAAAGGTCGCTGCAAGGTCACGATTAGGAGGTCGATTAGAGATGTACCTAAATTTCTCGAAACGTTTGGGATCCTCCTGGAACATACTATAAATGTTGATCTTCGAGCCATTGCTGTCAAAGTATTTCTGCAGCTGATTCCACGCGGGTTCAGTCAACAAATCTGTCCTGGCCTTCATCTCCTCGATTTGAGCGAACGCGCGTGATCCTTGCGAGCCCAAAGTCTGACACACACTAATGTCACCAGTCACGTTTCGTGCGTGTACAGATGGTCCGACCGTGCCCGGTTCAGCAATGAAGTTAAATAGTAGAGAAAAAACACAATAGATGGCGGCTGTTGAATGTTTTCGTTCGATTGTCAAACGCTTTGTTATACTTCCTGATGTGGGGTCAAAGATTGGTCAATTCTGCCGAACGATCAATGCGATTGGTCACTTCCTTGGAACAATCGATTGATCGATGAAGTCAATCGCTACTTTACCAGGCGGTCTCTAGCGGCCAGTTTTACCAACTTCGGTTAATTCAGGAAGCACACAGAGCCACAGAGCGCGCATTCTCTTCCGGTACGTTATTATTGTCAGCAACGGCATTTGCTGGGCATTTGCATAACGCGGATCTTTTCGGTTCGGCGTTTTATGTTTTAACGGTATGTATATGTACAAGATTGTTTATTTGGCATTACTTTCTTTCGATTTTCTTTCTGGCAAAGAAGATCTATACGATGTTTGCATATGTATCGTAAAAATGCATAGGTAGTAAGATTCTTTTCTGCCACAAAAGAGACGCGCGGGTCCTTCGCGGCACACTTCACAGTAGAAGGATCGAGATTATCAGAGAAAGAGAAAGAAGACGAGCTCGGCGTCCGGTCGTCGTTGCGACGTTCGGGAACGATACGTGAAGTTCACCGGTGATTATTTATACGATAACGGCGTATGTATTCGCGCGCTTTTTATCCATACATAATATATGTTTCATATGCGTCAAGTTTCTGACGCAAGCGACTGTATTTGCACACATCAGGCAAGTGTGCAGATTGCGCTTTTGCAAGATAATGTTGTTCAGATCTCACACATTGGCTTTTGTTTTTTTTTTTGAAATCGGATAAAATCGGAACGACACTTCTCCCAATAATTCTGCAGCATTGTCTTGAATAAATTGCGTTAATTGCAGGAAACGTCTGCGACGTCTCAGCATCGTCTGCAGGAATAATTGCTCGAGAGCATACGACGAATATCGCGGCAGTCTCTCTCAGGAATATCGCATCCAGTATCTCAATCTTGCGAGGTAACATTCCGGCAAGGTTCGGGCAATATTTCGTGGAAATATCAATAGAATGTAAGTACATTTGACAAACACTCGTGTTTGGAGTCCCGCGAAAAGCGAGTGCGGCGCGTGTGCCGCCTTACAATACACATGTACACATTTTATATGCGTGCATACACGCACACGCATACTCGTGAGCGCGTGTAGCGAGGATACACACTCGTCGGAGAGGGGAAAACGAATTCTGCGCGAGTCGGATCCAAAAATCCCACTCTTTTCAAAACCTTGATCTTCTGTCATCGGATCTCGTTTCGTGTTTACGCTACGCACGCGTATATGTATGCGTGTGTGTGTGTGTGAGCGCAGTTGAGGGTAAGAGAGAGAGGAGCGAAAAAGAGTAAGAAGAAAAAGAATTTGTTTCGCTCGTGGGGGCAGAAACTTTGCGGAGCGAAAATAATGTGAGAGACAGAGAGAGAGAGAAAGCCCGGGAGTAAGATAGAGATAGGTATAGTGAAAAACAGACCACATCCACATGGATTGTCGTCCGTGAAAATGCTGCGGAAGAATGCGTGAGGACAGTGTATATATCAGACGCGTCGCGGGGGTCTCGTCGCTGTAGCGTCTGTACATACACATTGAAAGAGAGCAAGTGAGAGAGAAAGAACATTTATTCACACCGAGCGTTTGCGTGTGTGTTCGCACATCGGTGAATGGTGTAGGTATCTTCTTCCAAGTTGTCAGAAATTGCAGTAATCATCATCATCATTATTGTTATCGAATGTTCTCCCGCAGGGCGGCAAGAAATATGCACGCTCCTGCGAGCGTCCACTGTTTGTTGTGGTCGTCGTCTCGTTCACGGTGGCTCGTTGTCGCCGCCACCGCCGTCGCCACCGCCGCCGCCGCCGCCACGATCGATACGCCATTGCGTCGCGACGTGCCGACGAGTAAATCGCTCGTTTGACGATGCCAGTCGCGCTGGCGTGTTCGTGCTCCAGTGATGCGATAATCTTTCGGAGGCCGGACGTTGTTCTCGTTGACGAGGAGACGGTGCCGTGACGGTGGTTTCAGCGTCCACCTGATTGTTGACAACGACGAAGACGAGGTGCGCGCGGTTGGACACAACCTGCTGCGTGTTGACGGCGACGGCGACGTCGTCGACGGTCGACGGCAATAACATGCGCCGTCCGTGACAACAGTGCGCCGTGGCGAAGTGACGGATAGAAGGATGGATAAATAGAAACACGCACGCGCGTATGTGTGTGTGTGTATGTGTGCGCGTGTGTGTGTGTGCGTGCATGTGTGTTCGCGCATCGCACACAACGTGAGTAAACGTGCAATGAGTACGAAGGATAAATAGATTGGACACATGTGTCACATATTCGGGATTGGCGTTTCGATTGGAGGTTCGTACGACTCAGCTCGGGGTCCGTTATGGATCATCGGCCTGCTGCTATATCCGTGACCGCTGCGCGACTCGAGTCCACTGTTTTCGTCGCGCATCGAATTTGCGGCTATACGTGAACACATCGCGCTGAAAGCCGTCGTCGTCGCTGCGGTAGGACGAGAGAAAGAAGAAGAAGGAGGTGGCAAGAGAAACGGCGAGACCCGGGGGAGCGAGAGGGGAGAGATAGGAGAGTAGGTAGAGGAATCGGAGGGAACTTGACTGCGAGGCGGAGGAGGAGAAGGAGGAGGTGGCGGCTCTCTCGTTTGAGGAGACTCGGAACGGAGGACAGGACAGTGCGTGCGGATCTCGGCGTAAACGCGATTTTTTTTCTACCGCGAAAGCGCAAGAGAGGCAGACCGAGGAATTCGCGAACAAAGAACAGAAGAGGGAAGGAGAAGAGAGAAGACACGGCAGACAGCGAGGAGAGAGAGAAAGAAGAGGGGCTTTATCATGTGTGTCGAAGTGGTGGCGTCGCGACGGATTGCGAATTGCGGCGGTAGTCGCATCGTTGTCTTCGTCAGCGGCGTATGGCAGCGGCGGGAGGGACGAATATAGGGAGGAAGGAAGGACGCGGCAAACGTTAACTCTCTCGCGGGAAAGAGAGAGAGAAAGAGAGAGCGTAGCGACGAAGAAAGGAAAGAGCGCGAGGAACAGAGAGAAAGAAAGAGAGAGAGACAAAAAACGCGGCCCTTTGGGGGTTGGAGCGAGAAGCTCCCCGTTTTTTTTTTTTTTTTTTTAGCACAACAGAGAGATGGATTTGCCTCGCGATTCAGCATGGTGCGTTAATGCGCGGGAGCGTGGTGGAGACGACGAGAAGAACCGCGTCGCAACAGCGAGATTCGCGACGACAATACACCGGGGTCAAGTGACATGGAAATGGGATCGCGAGGAAGCCCACGTGTGCCAGTTGTTCTAGTGTCCGTGTCCTGCTCCGACGTTCGCGACATAAATAATAAAGAAAAACGCGAACGTGAACAGTGTCGAAGGATATAAATACCGTGAGTGTATGTTTTTATGTGTGTGTGTGCGCGCAGCGCAATATCAAGGAACGTAAAATACTTGTCATACCCGAGTACCGAGGGTGTACCACATACGTTTAAACTGGCTCTCAGTTCGCTTGTTCTCATCATTGATGACGTTCGAAATACACGTGCAGTAATAATAACAGTCACAACAACAACAACAATCAACAATAATAATACTAATAATAATGGCGAAACTATTACCTGTTAACACTGCCACCAGTCAGTCATACAATCCGCAATTGAAATTAGAGAAAGTGCTCGAGACTTATCAGCTGTCAGCTGTGAAGAGTCTGCAGGGTCCCAGCTCCGCTCTGCTAGACAAATCGGTTCTGCTGCACGAACAGCAGTCAGCGACTCCGTGTTTCTCGCCGCCGGCGAGTCGTCCGACGGTTACTTGCGGTTTGGAGTCGCCCGGCGAGCCAAAGGATATTATCGTCGAGAAGGAGGGCCGCGAGACGTCGACGCGTCCGTTGACGCCTGTTACAAAAGCACCCTGCTCGCTCGAGGACTCGGACGAGGATCGTCCCGTGACGGAACGTCTGAAGAGCGCGTGCGAGAAGCGCGAGCTCGAGTTCCAGATACCGATACTGACGGCGCCCGATCAGAGCCGTTCCGAGAGACGCGAGACCGTTCTCGAAGGCGAGAGGATCTCGTGCTTCGAGGTAGGCGGCGAGAAGAGGTTATGTTTACCACAGATCCTGAACACCGTGCTACAGGATTTCACTCTGCAGCAGATCAATCAGGTGTGTGACGAGCTGCAGATCTATTGTTCGCGCTGCACGCCCGATCAGCTAGAGGGTCTGAAACAGTCCGGCATTCTGCCGCATAACGCACCGTCCTGCGGTCTCATCACTCAGACCGACGCCGAAAGGCTCGTCAGTGCATTGCTCTTACGGACAGATTCGTGCAAGTCTTCCCAGATCGGTCAGGTGCAGGATTGTCTCGACAAGAAGATGTGCGGCAAGAATGAGGACGAGGAAGAGGCTATCGTTAAGTTTAAGGTGTACCACGAGTGTTTTGGCAAGTGCAAGGGCATCTTCGACGCGGAGCTGTTCGCAACTGATGACTCGCCGTGCATCGAGTGTCTGGAATGCGGCTATCAGTTCTCTCCTCAGCGTTTCGTGAGACACGCTCACAGATCCTTGGAAAATCGCACCTGTCACTGGGGTTTCGATTCGGCGAATTGGCGATCTTATCTGTTGCTTTGTCGCGATCAGCAGCACTACAACAAATCGCTCGTTCTTTTTCGTGAACTGAAAGACAGGCCTTTCTCGTCAAACACCAAACGAAAGCTAGAGGTATGTATTTTACTATTTGAACACTATCCTTTTGATTGAGATTTATTGTTTTGTTTATATTTGCGAAAATTACAGTACTTTTTTCAGCTACGAAACGAGTACGAAAGATTAGCCAAACGCACAAAGAAGGATCCAGGAAAGGATGACTGTGCTGGAATCTACAATGCCAACGGATTGGGAATGTACCATCATGTGTCCCAAATGTCCGCGACCGATCCGTATTTTCAATGGGCGGTTATCGAGTTAGCCAGAGGTGCATCTGCCTTTCGGCCTTGGAACGGCAATTGCAAGCTCAGAGCCAAGTAAGTGTCATAGCTGATTATTTGGAAATGTTTGTACATTTTAGATAAAAATTAATAAAATTTATTTGTTTGCGGATTTTGTGTTGTATTTTTATTCTATGCTAGTAAATTTTGTGGTTTTAAATTATTTTTTTTTATAATATAATGACGAGGAGTGGCTTCTGGTTCAGTTTGAAAATCAATTCAATGTTGATGAGACACAGCGTATCTGAACTAGTTGCTGGATAAACTCAATTAAAAGATGAATTGGCCAATAAGAGCCTGGACACTGTTGATCGGTGTAGTTTTTTTAAGAAGTAATTTTTTATTCAAATTGCTTAACGTTTCGTTTGTTTAATCGCTTAATTTTAAATATACATTATCTAGTAATTTACCATTAGTTGAAAAATTTAAGAAATTGTAAAATATGTGTTCACTTCCTTCGATCACAACAGGTGTCTCTGTCTCTTTATCTTTCATATTTTATTTGTATTTTCGGTTGCTGTTATTCTCGTTTCAACAGTGAGAGACTCAACTTGTATTTTTGTCCGTGTCTCGCGTTTACACGTATATCGACATACATCTTGCGAGCTCATGCCTTTTCTAAGTTAATTTGTGAGTAATATTATTGTTATACTTGATCCTTAATGTTATATTGTATTTTTGCTGATAGTTTATTCTTTTTATACAAGATATTTTTATTTGTTTCTGAAGATGATCCCATCCGGGGATCGAAACGTTAATTACTTTTTAAAAAAACTACACCGATCAACAGTGTCCAGGCTCTTATTGGCCAATTCATCTTTTAATTGAGTTTTTTCAAAATTGGAGCCTTTTGTTTATTCATTTTAGTTGCTGGATGTTTTTTGCATGGATTTTAAAATCAAAACGACAAAGTTTCTTCGAACGTTTTGACTGTATTTGTAGTCATCTTCAGTGGGTACTGGATAAAAATTACATGATTGATTTGTATGACATAAGTAACAAAAAGTAAAATAATACATGTATATAAATATTAACCGTATTCACAATAATTCAACGTACATTCACATTTAAAATTTTCAAGCTGTTGTCATGTTGAGCTTGTATACACAAATGATACAAAATGAAAGTCACTCGAACTTTTAGATAAGTCATATTTACCGCTTTTAAATCTATTGACTAAAATCTCTGCAAACAAGCCTTTTATATATATGTATATAGTATATATAAGCTCAACATGACAACAGCTTGAAAATTTCAAATGTGAATGTGCGTTGAATTATTGTGAGTAGCGTTAATATTTATATGCATGTATTATTTTAATTTTTTCTTACTTATGTCACACAAATCAATCATATGTAATTTTTATCAGTACCCACTGAAGATGACTACAAATACAGTCGAAACGTTTGGGGAAACTTTGTCGTTTTGATTTTCAAATCCATGCAAAAAACATCCAGCAACTAGTTTAGATACGCCCTGTCTCAAAACTGAATTTATTTTTTTTTCTCTACTTGGTTAATCACTGAAGAAGATTAAATATACGATTGAAATGTTTGATTTTTAGCTCTGATTTAAAAAAACTATTTGCGTACACGAACACTTTGATCCGAATTGGCGTTTTACCTGTGCTCGCAAAAATATTGTTTGAATTTTATGGAATCAGTATTCTATTACAACTTGATTACAATTATTTTGTTAACGCCTTTGTTTACAGCTCATCGTTGGCGCCTCCATATCTCAGTCGTGGTCCGCCTGTGCTGCAAAATCCCGAACGAGTTATTCCGCTTTCAGAGTGCGAACGTTTCGAGCCACACTTTCAGCCTAACGTGGCACTGGCACCCGTACCTACGCTTGCTCAGATACCGCCTCTTCATCATCAACAGCGACGGCATTACCACGAGCAACGCTGTCACAATAATCATCGTTTGTCGAGTCCCATTAACGAGAAGCAGGAACAGCCGTTCCCGTCGGCCAACGTCAAAATGGAAAAGAAATCGCCAAGTCAGGAAGCACCCGCTGTCAATTCTTATCCGACTTATTACGTATCCGAAGATAGAAGACAGAAAGAAGCGACACCGCCGAAGGAACACATAAAAACGTCGAAGATGGGCGAGGAGGAGGAAGAGAGCGCGGCAGTTACGTCGTCCACGGTGAACGTGGGACCACCTTCGTTGGCTGCCTCTTCCGGTGGCACTCCCTCGACATACTCATCGGATAGCGACTCCGAGTCACCCAAGACCGACCTCGAAGAGCAATTAAGAGCGTTGCATGTGCCACAGGATGTAATAGAAATGGCACGTCTTATGATGTTAGAGAACGCGCAGCTTCGACGACTCCGGCGATCTGACAAGCGCGAAATCTCGAAACTGCGTAGTCAATTGCAAAGGCAAGAGTTACAGGAGCAACAACAAGCCGCCGCCACCACCGCCGCCGCCGTCACCTCCGCTGTTGTCACCAGTGAGACCCAAGACAAGAAGGAAGAAGTGACAGCAACGGCACCGCGAGCCAGTGCGGCTGACAGCACTGAAACTGTTAGCGAGGATGCTGACGCTGCGAGTTTACCATCGGACAATAAAGAGTCTGGGTCTGCTACCAGCGTGCTAGCGACTAATAAAGAGTCGGATCAGTGATTGGGAGATAATGCGGAAACTCATTTAACACGCATATAAACACACAACTGCTCAGCGATTATCGCGATGACGCTCATCCGTTGGTCGAATAAGCGTGCACTGAATTTAGTACTTTAGGGTATATATATTACAATTCTAAACGAAACGATAAATTATCTAGGTTTATGTGATACGCGACGAGCCTTTGAATGTTATATATCGATACGTTATTATTTTGGAGTTTGTACTGAGTAAAACCACGTGCTGTCCAACTAGAAATATTGGGCTGCAGCAACTTTTTGCGCTTGAGCTTTGCTAGGTTCAAGCCGACCGGCCGACTCATCGTAGTTGGGGAGAAGATAGCTTGTCTTCTGCGTTACTTTCTGCTTTCGTTCAAAGGTAAGACGTTCGCAGTAGAAGGAAACTGCGATCCACGTGACTCACGTTGAACGCGCGTTAGAAAAACAGCTCTGTTTGTACATAAGTCTAGTCTTGATAATTATGACAAAAAATTTGAATTGTAATCGTTCTAAGATTAATAAATCATTTATATTTAATACATTTTTTTTTCACTTTATCGCCAGCAGTTACGTCTCTTGTGCAAAGTCAAAAGAGTTTCTGATTGCAGCATCATCATCAACTTTAACCCCGTAATTGCCGCGTCAAATCAATCTTGACACATGTTTTCACTTAAAAAGAAAAAAAAAGAGCAAACTATATTATGTAAAACAGTTTTTAACTAATTTGTTGAAGATAAAAAAAAACCCTTTTGCGTGATATAAAACTCTGCTTTGTGACGTCGCGTTCTTGACACTGGCAGTGAATGCAATCGGAATACAATCTATGTGTGGTACACACATCCTTTTCCTGTTTGCATTATCGCGAATATTAACGAAAGGCACACGCGCGTCTTTCTTCGTATCGTCGATACATGCGCTTCGAAGACAAGTTATTGTTGGT